>JAQQZZ010137403.1:0-13380 GCA_030265115.1 Mopalia vespertina | reverse complement strand
CGGCATAACCTTAAAATCGGTCCTCTAAAATTTTGTGAGATAACTTAACATTTGCATTTTCCCCATGTTTGCTGATTTTTTAAATACATAAATGTGCCTTGGTGAAAAATAAGAAAAATTGCTTTAAAACACAATCTTCATTGATTATCAGATGACAAAATTTGTCAAAATCAGTAGCAAAATGTAAATTAAGCAAAGAATGCAAACAATTGGGAAACCTATAAATCGGTCCTCTTAAATTAAGTTTGCATAACCATGGGGAAACCCCGTTCTGACCGTTCTCCTCAACAGCACAGGCCTGCTTGTGACTGGACAATCTGACTGTCGTTTGGGAGGATTAGTGGAACCTTGTCCACATTCGATGTGTCAGGTTAACTCTTGTGGGTACTGTAGGTGCACTAATATAATGATTCTGCATTGGTTAATTGGTGTTGTACACCGTGTTTAAGGATATTTCACAAACATGAAAGCGGTATGCTTCCAATAAATTAATAGCAACACAGCCATAATTGTATATGAATGTTATACACAAATGCTCTGTAGGAAAATACTGTACCTCCATAGCTGATGTCAAAGATATACTTCAATAATACTGGCCTTAGCCAGAGGGCTGGCCTTGTATAAGTGGATTGATTGTGAGACTGATTAGTCTTTGTGTTTACAGTAGGCCTGAGTATCTTGAGAAATCTTGAGAAATCTCCCGATACGATACGTATAACGATATTCAATCTCGATACACCCGATTGTCGGCTGCCTTTAATCCTTGAGGATACTTTTTAGTTTCGAGCCCCTTTAAAGAGAGGTTGCTCCATTTTGCTGCCTAATAGTGAACTGAAGAATGATATTTATTTATTTTTCCAACACAAAAATATTAAATATTCATCATATAAATGCAATTTTGGAGTCCAAACTTGGCAAATAAGCCATATTGAAACAATTGAGTAGATGGGGGAAAAGTTTTAAACATCGAATTAACACAAACTTGCCAAAAATACGCTTTTCACAAGGTAACGAAAATTGGACACTGACCTATACTTCAGGGCTATCTTTGGGCAAAATCGTTTGACATATTTTATTTATCGCTGTTACGGCGGCACAAAAAAATCTACCCTAACAAAACTTTACGGTGGCATTAATAGCAGCAATGCTGAATTCTGCCACAAATTACAAGAGCTACTGCACTGCTATGACCATTACTCTGAAAAATCTCTGATGAAATATAGAGTTACCTCCCTTTTCATAGGTATCGTGATTTAAAGGCCACAATACGATACTCGTATGTATATATATTGATGAATCCTTACACCCCTAGTTTACAGGTCTTTCACTTAAATAAAGGCCGTAAGCTTCCAAAGAAAACAGAAACACAGTCATTATGGTCTATAAATGTTATACACAACATTTATAAATATAAATTTACAATAAATATACTTCAATTATACTCCGTTAGCCAGAGAGCTGAGTATGCATTGGACAGAAACACTAGTCATAACGGAATCTTTGCCAAGGATATGTAATAGATGGCTTGAATGGTGGTTTAATTAATATTCTATTTACTGGACTCCCCTGTACACCAAAAGTAAATAACACTAACACAATATAAGTTTTGCTGCGTTGGAAAATTAATGTTGCTCCAGTGCTAAGTAAAGACAATACACAGCTATAAACACTCTGCCCTTAGTGAGAGAACTTTTAAAGAACTTGTTGAATTCGACATACCTCATCTGCCATTTCCACCAAAGCTTTATTACTGGTTTCCCATTTGCCCTTCCACATGGCAGTCTCCTTCTCCAGCTTCTTGATTCTCTTAGACATCTACAACAGGTGAAACAAATCTTCAGTTTGTGTGTTTAATTGGGGTATAACGTCATACTCTAGGGTATTTCACTAATATGACAAGGTATTGTTCACTTCTTACACTGCTGTAGCAAGTAAAACTAAACTGAAGGAGATGTCATACGAGAGTATAATAATCGTGGATAAACTGGTGACAAAATGGCAAAGATTTTGGATAACTAGATAGCTTATTCGAATGGCCTGTTTGATTGATTAGAGTTTAAAGGGATACCCAAGTGTATTTCACAGAATGTCCATTTCACACTGTTCCTTGCTTACATACAGTGGAAAACTGTGAGGGAACCTTGTAAAAATAACAAATTACACGGAGCAATAAGACAATGAACAAATTTACACTTCTAAATGTCAACAGATCGGTTTTGTAATGCCCCTTAATTTTGAGAAAAATATGGCAAGAAAGAGCTCCTCCTAACTACCCACCCTGGAAGACTAGAGTATTTTTAAAGATAAGCAAGAAATACACCACCTTGTCCATTTCTGTTTTAAACTTTCCGAAAACTTCATTGCTCTTGTTTAACGTGGTTTGAAATTCATCGAACTTCTCTGTATACATGGCAAGCTGGAAAAGAATTGTCAAAGTTAGTCAGATCTTTGTTAGTTAAATAAACAACATACCATGGTTCAAAATTTGTTTTTTGGTACCTTCTCCAATATTTTTCTACTTAAAGGACAGAATGTTTATTATCGAGCACATTTAAAACTACCACTAAACATTGTTTGTTTGATATGGGTCTTCCTTAAGTTAATTTCCTCCAATACAATATCATGCTAACCCTATTGGTAAAGGAAATTAATCATTGGCAACAAATCAGGACACAAAACAAGCCCATAAAACAAACAGTGTAGCAAACCGTGTACAAATTTCAGTGTTTTTTGTTTGTTTGATTGGTGTTTAATGTCATACTCAAGGGTATTTCACTTATATGACAACAGATGGTCAATTTCTCACTCCCCCCTCTAATATCTGGCGGAAAACCAGACAGAAACTTTGTAGACATCCCCTCCTGTGACTCTCATAGTCTCCTCATATGACTCCCTCATTCACCTGAGGTTGACAAGACGACACTATCCTGTGAGTGTACATGGAATGAGGATCAGAGGCCACTTTCATAAAATGTTTTACCACAATAAAATCTAGTACCATATTTTTTACGCCTATAGTTTAACGGGAGTAAATTTTTACATGCGGTAGTTTTTCGTAGTACAATATTTTCGGAAGTGGCCCAAGTAGTCCAATATGCTTACCACTGAACCACGGATATTTTACCCCTTGGCACAAAGAGCACTAGGTAGCTCTCTCACACCACATAATTTGTTGATTTGATTTTATTCAAGATTTTTCCCCATACTTAAGGTAACTTGAAACCACCCTTAATGCTGGTAACGAACAAAGATTGTTTGTTTGTTTGATTGGGGTTTAATGTCGTACTCAAGGGTATATCACTTATATGGCGACAGAGTGTCCACTTCACACTGTTCCTTGCCTCATAACAATGGAAAACTGAGAGGAAACCTTGTAAAACCCATCTCCGCGATTGTCGGAGCCACATCATGTGACTCACTCATATACCTGATGGTCGACAGACGGACTCGATCCTGTGACAGTACATTGGAGTAGGATAAGTAGGCAGAAATGCTAACCACTAAGCCACGGCCGCAGTCCTTAAACCAAATGACTCAATGGATTGTTTGCTTGATTTGGGATTTAACCCCATACTTAATGTTATATGAAACCACCCTTGACATTGGTAACAAACAAAGAGAGGGTCAGACAAATAACCCTTGACATTGGTAACAAACAAAGAGAAGGCCAGACAAATAGAGAGGCTCACCTGAGAGCGAAGTTGTTTCTCTTGAGCTTCATGAAGATCAGATTTCTTCTTGGTTTCTGTCATCGTTAAAAGCACCTGATGATTTGAGAAACAAAAATAACACACTTAGTTTGTTTATTTGCATGGTTTATGTCATACTCACTTATGTAACAAGGTGTTAGGTGGGGGTGAAAAAAATAAGAACCAAAAGCTCCCACACAAGTCCCACCCTCCAACCATGATATTTGGTAAACAACTTATTTACTTTAATCATATCATATGAACATCTTGATCCCTTAAAATATATTCGTTTCCTTTATGTTCAGTCATGTTTCTGTTTTTGTATCATTTTGGCTCCACTTTCTGATGTGCAACTCAAGTGAAATATGATAATTAATTATTTTATCAACCCCTCATACTTCTTTCTGAAAATTGTGCAGAGAAAACATCGTTGTTATGGTTATTCACTTTTCTTTCAATTCTGTAAATATTTGCTGACTTATCACACTGGGCATTGTTTGCTGAACTTTACTTATCCTTGAGTTTTCTAATTATTTAGCATTTTTACTTGTTTGACTATAAATCTGTTTTTTGTTTGTTTGTTTGGATAGAGATGGGGGTATGCATACTTATAGCTTACGGTTATTTCACTCTTATTCAACTCTGCCACATCATTGTAAGAGAAGTACACCATGAAATACCAGATGTAAAAAGGGGAAGTGTGCAAACTTACAACGCAAGACACCACATTGACTTTGTGTTGTCTCCATTAAAACAGAGGAAATATAACTTGCTGAGGGACAAACATTAAAAGAACAAGCTCTGACACAATTAATATCATACTTTGAATAGTTTCAAAGCATCAAAGCAATTTAAAATCTCACCCAAACGTCATGCAGTATGGTTGAACACATCAGCAACTGATGACCTCTATGTTATGAATGTGTGTGAAACTAAATAGACTTATCTCCCTTGGATTTGGAGTTAAATTAATCACCTTTGAGGTAAGAAAAATAAATAAATTTGAAACACAGAATTATATTTTCCTGACCGATTTCTGCTATTTCTAGCTTAACAATTAGTGTGTGAACTTAAGTAAATATATATTAGTGGTAGCAGAGGTGTTAAGTTTAGATCAAACTGATCATGATGAATGAAGTTTTCAAACCCAGTTTACTCCTATCTGTGTACATATGATATGAATAAATAGCAGATATCCAGATGTTTGACAAACAAAGTTTAATTAACATTAACTATAGAAGCCAGATTTGTTTTTCCCTTTTTTAATGTCAATAAGCACCCGGGCACGAAACACTACCTCCATAAAATATGCTACAATTCAGAAATATGCTATTCTTACCACTTCTCTCTCCTTCCTATTCTGCTCTTGTTCGCTGGCTAGTAGACACTGAGATTGTTGTAATTTGGCTTCATGAAGCTGAGTTTCCAAGTCCCTGTGCTTCATCAGTTTCTCAATATGCTGAAATTTAAGTATTCATTTGTTAAAAAAGATGAATATCTTTCAGTCAGCATTTTAGAAGCAAAATCACAAGTTGGAGTGGTATGCGTGTGAAAACTGAAAACACAAGGTTCGGCACAACAGTAAGTTTTTTTTGTTTGATTGGTGTTTAACGCCGTATTCAAGGGTATTTCACTTATATGATGACAGATTGTCCACTTCACACTGCTCCTTGCCTATTTACAGTGGAAAACCGGGAGGAAACCTCCCCTGCAATTGCCGGAGCCACATCGTGTGACTCACTCATATACCCCGAGGGTCGACAGGCCGACTCGATCCTGTGAACGGTAAATCCGAGTAGGTTAAGCAAGCGCACACGCTACCCCTAAGCCACAGCTATGGGCCACAACAATAAGAGGTCATCGGACAATATAATAGTTAATTTACTTGAACCTTTTTATTAGTATCAATCCACAAGTGCTTTAGTGCAAGATATCAGGTCAGTAAAAGTACCAGTTTTTGTTTAAGAGTATAGCGTGCATTAACCTCCAAGACATCTGAAATCAACTGTGACTCCCATCAGACACAGGAGGTAGACAGGAGGGACTTGAACAGGTGAGGGGTACATCACAGGAGGATAAGTAGTCTGATACATTAACCACTGAACTACATCCCCTGTGTGATGTTCTGTGTGTATACCACCAGAAGTCTTACCTCTTCTCTAGTTTCATATTGGGCCACCAGATTCTTTAGTTTATGCCCTAGCTCAATATTTTCTTCTTTCAATTTGATATTCCTCTCATGGTTGTCCTTCATCTGAGTTTGGATTTCAGCTATAGTGTTCTGCGAATATAAAAACATACTACGATATAATACATAATTTCTAGTCTATTCAATGGAATGTGAATGGTTTCTTTTTGTGTCAGCTATAGTGTTCTGGAAATATACATAAAATTTTTCCTAGTGTTTTGAAAACACAGAAAAAGTCAATTATTTCTAGCATATTGGAATTAGGATCGTCTTTGTTTTAAGATTTAGGCTGAATTTAGGCAGCATATATTAGCTGGTACCCACTGCTTGGTCGATTGATTGATTGATTATTGATGTTTTACACTGTGCTCAAGTATATTTCATTTATATGAACGTGGTGTTTACCAACAAGAATTACCACTAGTACAACCATAAAATGTCAGGTGTTTTGATAGAGTTGGAGAGTTCATCATTGTCCTGTGTTAGATAAAAACAAACTTACAACTCTCCAAACAAACTGCTCTTACCCAGAGGGCTGTACCCTTTGCAAGATGGCCCTAATAAAGGGAATAATTTAATACCTGAAACTTAGCCGACACTTCTTTTCTTCTCTCTTCTTCTTCCCTCGCTCGGGATAAACTTTCTTCCTGTTGACAAAAAGATTAATGCCTGATAATGTACAAATAATCATTCAAGGTTAATCAGCAACATCATTCATATGGTGGCTTTTTTTTCTTGTCAACAACAACTGTAGCAAAATATTTGTTTTGTTGTACAATTGTGGTTTTATGCCGTATTTAATGTTACTTGATTAATATGGCGACATGCAAGTCTAATGGTGATAGGATATTACACATGTGTAATGGGACAAAATTGCTAATTTATAAGGCTAGTCGTCTCAACAAATTGACTACAGTAATTAGTTTGAGGATTCTTTTACCGTTGCAAAAGTGTTATGGGTAAGATTTTGTGATAATTAAACACAAAATATACATTTAAAAGAGTCAAAATAATCTTGTTTCTTTGTTTATTTAATTGGGGTTAAACTTAATGCCATACTTATTATTTCATGCTTATAATGACGCGCCAGATCAACCTGTGAAGGAAACCACCTTACCACTAGTCAGTACTGGCAAGACAGAACTACCAGACAATCACAGGACGTAATACAGACATCAAAAACATATCTGCTTCATGTTGCCCCTTAGCTCTGAGAGCACCAGAGCAACAGGAAGCTCACAGTGACACTCCCGACAGTCCGCTGTAAAAATATGAATCAATGCAACAGACATGTGATCAGGTGACAGGAGATCAGGTAAGTAAGTTTCAGTAACCCTGAAGCACGGTTGATACCATTGTTGTAAGTTATGTCAATGGTCTTAAATTTAAACAGATTAATTGATTGATTGGTGTTTTACGCCATGCTTAAGGGTATTTCACTTAAATGACGGTGGTGTATTCCAACAATAATTGACACTAGCATAACCAAGATGTGAAGCATTTCCATAATGTTGAAAAGTTATTTTTCATCCAGTGCTAAGTAAAGACAGCTACTCTTCAAACAAACTGCCCTTAGCCAGAAAAATTCTTCAATACACAGGAATACATTTAATTTAGAGAAACTTGTCAACAGTTTGAACTCACTACTGCGATGGACTATTGCATCCCCAAAATCTATCGATTACGCAAATCTTTTCTCACCTTAATGAGTTTATTTTGTTTCTGTAGTTCTCTACATAAACTTTCTAGTTTCCCCTTTGCCATGACGGCTTTGTTATGTTCAGACTGCAGTTGATCTTTCTCTCTCGTTGTCTGAAGAAAAGAAATTAACAAAATTTATAAAACAAGAGTGCTAAATGGTACAGCCATAGTTAGACAACATTTTCTGCATCTTATCATAATTTTTATTCTTGATTGATTGATTATTGTGTTACGCCACATTCAGCAGATATTTCCATCAAAACTGAAACTGAGGAGCCCAGATTCGCAGTGTTCTTTAGGTTATACCAGAGTAAACAATATCAATAATTTCTCTAGTCTCACTGGGACAGATCTATACACCAGACTATAATTTCATGATCACTTTGCTGCAACTTTGTACAAGTATTTAGGATTGCTCATTCGTTTGATTGAATTGGATAATATGGGTGTTTTAATGCATACAGAGCTATTTCACTCATATGAAGGTGTGAGCCCAATGGGTGCAGGACACTACCCTGGCAACAATACAACCACACAACAGGATTGATTGGTGTTTAACACCGTGCTTAAGGGTATTTCACTTATATGACAGCTGTGTATTCCAACAATTATTGACACTATTACAGCAAAGATGTGAAGCGTCAAGCATTTCCATAATGTTGAAAAGTTAATTTTCCTCCAGTGCTAAGTAAAGGCAGCATTGCTAGTCTTCAAACAAACTGCCCTAAGCAAGATGGTGAAATCAGCTGATGAAATTTTAACCAGCGATTACTTCACTAAAAATGACAATTTGTGATAAGATACTTACGATTTGTAATTTTTTCTGCATCTGTTTGTGAGCGGTTTGTTGACCTCTATGTTCTTCATGTAAATCTGCATATTTCTTACATAAGGCTGCCAACTTTTCTTCTGTGGTATTCAAACTGTTCAAAGCTTTTAATATATGCTCTATAATGGACATGGAAAAATAAACAGATTTAACACAACTAATAAACTACATGAGTTATAATGAACATTAATGAGACGAGATGAACTCGGATGAAGTGATACAAAAGAGAAACACACACATCATTCGATCTGCAGGTTTAAATCTGGCTTATTTGTTTTCTTAAAGTCTTTTGCATACGTCTCACTTTTATGCTTGTTCAAGTGTTACTTTTTGGCTCGAGTCTCACTTCACTGCATGTCTTACTTTTTTGCTTGTTCAAATTTCACTTTTCTCAATTTTCAAGTTTCACTTGTATGCTTGTTTATATCTCACTTTTTTACTTGTTCAAATCTCACTTTTATGCTTGTTCAAATCTCACTTTTATGCTTGTTCAAATCTCACTTTTATGCTTGTTTATGTCTCACTTGTTTGCTCAAGTCTCACTTTAATGCTTGTTTGTCTCTCTGTTTGGCTCATTAAAGTCTAATTTTTTTGCTTGTTCCAGTAGAACCCTTTTGCTTGTTCAAGTCTAGCTTTTTTGCTTGAGCCTCATGTTTATGCTTGTTTAAGTCTCACTTCTTTGCTAGACTGCAAACTTTTTTAAAAATTTCTTCAATTATTTTTACAGTATATCCAGCATTTAAAACAATCAGCTAAAAATTTATACATGTCATAACACTGAATTATTTTTATGTATGTTGAATTGGTGAATTGATCTGCAATTTTATTTTGAAATTTAATCAAGCTTGATGAGAAAATTTTAAAAGAATTTAACACTTACCTCCAGTACCAATAGAAAAGAATAAACAATTTGTAACGTAAGAATTAGAATGTTTATGAAAATGAAGAGGTTAATAAAATGTGGGGAAAAAATGACTGGGACATAAAAATGTGGGAGGAGAACAAACACAAGCAACAAGTTACATGAACGATGACAAGTGAAAAAGTACTGAACAATGTCAACAAAAGAAGGAAACATGTGAACAACACAAACATATAGCGTACCCAATCACCTAACACTAAACTTTTTTGAACAAAAGCCAAATCAATAGAATTATTTGTAAAATGGAAATACCTTGCTTCAATAGATGGCATTCTCAGCCATAAAAAAATAACAGAATTTAAAATTTTGAACAATTTAGAATAGCAACTGGGTAATTCAAGCAATGCAAGCTGCTCTTATTGTCATTTTTTTTTTTTTCGATTTTTGATTACTTTTCAAGAAATTAGTTTAATTGTTAATGTTTTTGTTTTTAATATGGCTGTCGTTCTGGGAGTGAGTTTTGGAATTTCAAAAAAAAGGAACCAGGAAATTGGCCAAAATTTTTAACTTGCCGAAAGACAGCCCTACCTATTGCCTTATCCTCCTTACGTTTGCTCTTTCCACCGCTGTTTTTACTCGATGCTTCTTTCCCGGCTAGGTTGTTGTTATTTGGAGGACCTTCGTTGAGATTCAAATCGCCATTCAACCTCTGCTGGCTGCCATCTGTGTCACCCTTCTCAGTTGTGTCGGTCTCTCCCGCTAGGTCAGGAACTCTGGGCTCAGTGGTCTCCTCTTGGGGACAGACCCCTTCATTCTCCGGCTCCAGATCGATCATTGTCGGTATAGAATTCTGAGTTTGTACAACTGTTTGGGCCTCCATAATTTCAGTCAGTTCCCCTTCTTGTGATTCAGATGTTGGTTTAGGGGGGTTGGTTACAGCGATGGAAGGTACTGCAGTCTTGTCTTCAGAGTCTGTGTCGCTCTCTTCAAGTTCTCGCTCCTGACAATCTGGCTGTTGCTCAAAGACTGGTTGCTCTTTTTCACAATCTGGCTGTTGCTCAAGTAATGTTTGCCTTTGTTCACAATCTGGCTGATGCCCAAGTAGTGGTTTATCTTGTTCACAACCTGGCTGTTGTTTGAGTTCTGGTTGCTCCTGTTCACAATCTGGCTGCTTTTGTTCAAGTTCTGGCTGAAGTAGTTTTGGTCCAGTTTCTGGATGTGCAGATTCTGTCGTTAATTCAGAGATGGCAGATGAATGCTTAATAGTATGATCACCATTCACTTTATGCTCAACACCCTATCAAAAAACACAAAACCAAATTTCAATTAATAAGAGAATAAAACATTTAATACTAATTTAATTATAAATATACAAATCAGATTCTTTTCCGATAGTGCAAACACAAATGGATTCGTTTGATTGGTTTTTAAGACTTTTATGTGACGAGATGTACTCAAAAAGTTAACGGTCACACTCCCAACCATAATATGTTAAGTTGGAAAATTAATGTTCTTTCAATTCCTGGTAAAGACAGATTGACAGTCCTTGGCGTAGCTACATGTAGAGACAGATCCACTCACTCATCATTTGGGATAGCCAGATTTCTCAAAATGGTTAAGAGGACAAAATTGTAAATTTTAACATGGGAAAGATGGAAAAATTGTAAATTTTGATAGGCAAAATTTCTCAGAATAGACACTTGGGACAATCCTAGCTAAGACACTGAATTGACAATGATGGAAATGTATTGTCATTTAACACTTAGAAGACAGTGATGTAAGCTTACTGCAAACACTAAAATAGTTATAGCAATAGCAGGCTTTAGCAGTCATATACATGTAATATCAAGCGTCTTCAGCTGTTGGCAAATTTATGTTCCTCCAGTGTTCTGTTAAGACAGTACAATTATGCTTGGAACATTCTGCTAATAGTAAAAGCGCTCAAACAGAGGTACAAAAAATACATACATTTGAAGGACTGGATTGGCAGTCTATGAATCTTTTTTCAGAATTGAACATTGTGGTAAATGGCATGCAGGACAAAGCTGATCAATAAAATGTAATTGTCTGACAACATATTTTCAACATTTCAACAGGTGGTGAATTTATATTCATAACTGAACAAAGTGAAATACATGTATGCTCCATTGTCTTAATCATTATATTATGTAAAAGCTTGACATATTTTGAGGCAAGCATACATGATACAGGTAAAAAAAATTAAACATTATTGTACACTAGATCAGTGATTTGATCTAGCCGATAAAAATAAAAACAAATCATTTTTTTTTAATCTTTCATTAAACTTGCACTCAGGGGCTTAGACAGACAGTATGGTGTCCAAAATGGTAATTTTGTTTACTTTTTTAAGTAACTGGGTGTCCAGTTTTTACAGTTTCTCTATCTCCGGCATGTTGAAGTTTCTTAAAACAGGGTGTCCAAAGGAGGCAATTGTTTCATTTAGGGTGTCCAAAGGACGGGTGGACATCCCTCTGCCTAAGCCTTTGCATGTATTATTTGGTGAATTTGTTACTGTGGTTGGCGTTTAATGGAGGCTAAGGGTTATTTCTCTCACAAACACAAGACAGGACATCACAAAACAGATCACTTTCATGGTCTCCCTTAGCTCCAAGAGCACAAGGACCACAGAAAGTCACAACCACTGGCTGGATCTGTTAGTTCAAAGTACTTAAGGTTATTTCACTCATATGGCAACACAAGTGTGCTTTCTTAATAAAAAGAGTGTTTGTTTGATTGGGGTTTAATGTCGTACTCAAGGGTATTTCACTTATATGATGACAGATTGTCCACTTCACACTGCTCCTTGCCTAATTACAGCGGAAAACCGAGAGGAAACCTCGTAAAAACCATCCCCTGTGATTGCGAAGCCACATCATGTGACTCACCCATATAACTGATGGTCTACAGAGGGACTCGATTCTGTGAGTAGGATTAGTAAGCGCACAAGTTACCAATAAGCCATGGCTGCAGGACCAATAAAAAAGAGTGAATGTTATTCAAACTTTAAACACATACATGTACATTGTAGTAATATTATAAAGCAATAATTTCACACTTAAACTATAAAAATGACTTACTTTCTGAGACAAAGTTTGGGGAAATGATTGGCCTATGAAAAGACAACCAGCCATTCTGGTAATTCTGTCAGATATGGGTAAAAAAGATATAAACTTCCAAACACAAATATCGGTTAATCCGTAAATTCAATCACACAAAATAATAAACAAAACTTCATCAACTGTTAACTCATGCTGGTCCAACAGACAATTATAAGACGAATAAGTAAGTCAAAAGATATCCAACACAATACATGTACTTGTCACATTAACAGACAACTGAACACAGTATTGTTCATCACTGCCTTGTCTCCGTTCTGTACAGGTGGTAAACTCAGACAATTATTTAAAATGAGATGAACACTCTGAAATTCTTGAAATAATAACACGCCCAAACTTAATCCAGTTCACTATTAGATCAACAAGTAATTTTTCAGCCACAAGGCCACAGATCTGTCTAAGTCAGGGTGTTAATGCACTGTTAAAAGAAAGCTGTATGTAAAGACACCCATGTAGATGACCTGCAAGAAAACCAGTTTATACCACTAGAAATCCTTGACTGGCACCCACACACTGTAACCTCTATATGAATATGTAAGTGAGTATGTTAATCAGAAACTCTATATAAATATTAGCTGATTTTAATACTGAATATTTTTTCGATATCATCGCTTAAACAAAGCTATCCTTGTTTCCTTATCATTTTAAATTAAATGTTTGGTCTTTTTTATTTCCTTTCAGCAGCCACAACCCAACAGTTTGTTTGTTTGTTTGATAGAAGTTTAATATCAGTTTAATAGGTGATGGAAACCACTCTTGATATTTTTGTTTGACTGGGCTTTAACGCCATACATAGGCAATTTCATTCATATTACGGCGTGCCAGCCCAATGGGTATTAAAGGAAACCACCCTCAGCGCAGCAAAGACAGACAAGACAAGACAGAAGACCGGACAATCAGTTTGTTTGTTTGTTTGTTTGATTGGTGTTTAACGTCGTACTCAAGGGTATTTCACTTATATGACGACGGACAAA
>JAQQZZ010137392.1:0-13381 GCA_030265115.1 Mopalia vespertina | reverse complement strand
TGTCTTCCCTTCTCTTATCTCTGTCTACATTGACGGCATCTATGGTACCGAGCCCCTGTGATTATACCCGAGGCAGGGGAACTTGATCCTATGACAGAACATCAAAGGAGGATCAGTAGCTGATACGCTTACCACAGAACAACAGGTGCGTGGAAACTGATTAGGATCTGGCTTTAACAAGATTGGTTGTAAACTGGAATCAGGAGCATAAGAACTTGTATCAAATCAGTACAACCTGTGGCCAACATTCGAGTCTACATTTTAACAGTATGACCTTGTATAAAATCATGACCAGGGGTCAGGTGGCTGTAAATAGTTTGACAGATTTTATCAGAGTACCCATGAACTAGCTCATTTAATACTACTGAAGAGTATAAAGCTTCACAAGTTTTTACATGGAAGCATTATATTTTACCCTAAGTTGTGGTGAATGGTTACTCTCTTTAAGGAACTCTTCCAAAGACATCATCCTACTGCCTGGTGAGGAACGGCCATTGACCTGGGACGGAGAAAGACTTTGGAATCCTCCATCATCTTCCACACTATTAGAACGTCCATCTGGTAACAAACAGAACAAATCAATTAGAATCAGTATTAACACATTTATAGATTGTTACACTGTGACAAAATTAAACATCAAATACCCGGTACTTTAACAGATAATATACAAATTATTTTCAAAATCATTTTTTTAATCCTGTTGTGTTTGGGATGGGAATATCTTCATTAATCAGCATCAACAGCCAACAACAAACTCAGAATATGTCTCTATTTGTTAAGGGAAATAGTGTTTTAATATTAGTTTTTGTATTTATTTATCAAAAATAATCCTTTATTTCAGTACTAATCTGGCATAGTGATAAGACCACGTGACCACATATCTCAATCGTTGAATTCACTGAAAGTAGCTGTTGGAGTTGTTCTGTTGGACAAACAGTAACATAAACTAACAAGACATTAAATATTGACATTTAACCTATACAATGACAACAATACAAATATGCTTTCTAGAATGCCCTTTTGTTTTAGACTTGGAATTTATGCTGAACGTCACATTCAGTTCATGACTGAATTTTTTCACAAGCATTTAAAAGCCCCAGGGCAGGGGAATCTCTGAAAATGCTAGTTTAAAAAAAGACCATAGATTTTGCAAAGATTTAAGCTGAAGTGTAAGGCATACATGTATTAACAAATACAGTAACAAACACAAAAGTGAAAGAACAAAAAGCAACAAATGATGGTGAACCAAATACAAAATGCATATACACACAGGTAAATATGACTATTTTTGTAACAAAGTGCCACACCCTGAAAGAGTCTGATCGATGAGTTAGATGACAGCTGTTCACATGCTGGTAGTTAGAATTTAGTGTGTACACACAGGACAATCACAACATGCATAAAGAATATGTTACAACAGATTATCTTAGCGGTACCCCTTAGTTTCGAGAGCATTGGGGCAAGATGAACTTGTAAGCATGCTGATGTTATAAAAGGATCACCAACATTGAATATGATAATCATTCCATTGAGAATCATTCCCAAACATGGACTCCCTATATTTGTTTGATTAGGGTTTTTATTACAGTTAAAAGTTACCCTAATTTGTGCAAACACAATTGTTATTCGGCTCGGGTTTTGTGCAATACTTGTGGTGATTTCTCTCAAATAACAGTGGGCTAGTCCAAACAATAAAGACAACAAACTTTAGGAGATACCTCTACAAACAATGACAAGATATAGGACAGGCGCAGGACTTATAATTGGTGCAATAACACAGGCTTTCTGATTTGAGGTGAGTGATCTGTGTTAAAGCATAGGACAGCACACCTCAAATCAGAAGGCATGTAACATAGTGCGAGGAATTAACAGTAAAGACAAACTGTCTCTAGTGTAGAAAGAAAATACTGGTAATATTAACAAAGTGCTGTATGTTCTAACTAAAAGCATTCAGTGACTTATTTGAACTAGGAAGTAATCTGATGTAAATACCTCTAAACGTAGCCGACTCATCTTGTCGATAGTTAAGAGCATTGGTGGATTTGGCCAAACTTTTATTCATGGAGGTTAAATTGGAGCTTTCATTGAGGTATCCAGCACTCTTACGACGATCAGCTGAATAATAATAATAATAATATACCACTTACTGAAATATTTGAGCTATTTCAAATTTTAATTATGTATGCTCTCACATCGATTCACACATTCTTGCTCACAATTTTAATTGGTTGTTGTGTTATGCTGTACTGAAGTTCATTTCGCTTTTCCGTAATACAAGAGCAGAAGGTTACAGGAAACCCTGCAGAGCCACCTGTGGATCACTAGCTACTTCCACACAATGGGTGTTTCTGGGTCTATATAACTGATTGATTGGATCTCATGAACCATATTCGTGTGAACAGTACCATGGTCCACAAATGCGGTCGCAGAAGGCAACCTCAAACAACAAAAAGGTCAATGTTATTCCTATTCAAGTCATATTTATAGAGCAATTTATCAAAAAACGATAGGATATCCGATACATTTCCAATACTTTGAAAGTTCAGTTCTGTAAAAATTCTGGTTTCAGTCAGACAGGCAGGGATGGAAGGAATATTATAAGAGTCAAGGATCTGGGCACAGAGGCTAGGATCAGAGCAAAAAGTCAAGGATCTGGGCAAAGAGGCTAGGATCAGAGCAAAGAGGCTAGGATCAGAGCAAAGAGGCTAGGATCAGAGAAAAGAGTCAAGGATCTGGGCAAAGAGGCTTGGATCAGAGCAAAGAGTCAAGGATCTGGGCAAAGAGGCTAGGATCAGAGCAAAGAGGCTAGGATCAGAGAAAAGAGGCTAGGATCAGAGCAAAGGATCTGGACAAAGAGTCAAGGATCTGCGGAAAGAGGCTAGGATCTGGGCACAGAGTCAAGGACGAGTGCAAAGAGTCAAGGATCTGGGCAAAGAGGCAGAGTCTGGGCAAAGAGTCAAGGATCTGGGCAAAGAGGCAGAGTCTGGGCAAAGTCAAGGATCTGGGCAAAGAGGCTAGGATCTGGGCAAAGAGTCAAGGATCTGGGCAAAGAGGCAGAGTCTGGGCAAAGAGTCAAGGATCTGGGCAAAGAGTCAAGGATCTGGGAAAAGAGTCAAGGATCTGGGCAAAGAGTCAAGGATCTGGGCAAAGAGGTTAGGATCAGAGCAAAGAGGCTAGGATCAGAGCAAAGAGTCAAGGATCTGGGCAAAGAGTCAAGGATCTGGGCAAAGAGGCTAGGATCAGAGCAAAGAGGCTAGGATCAGAGAAAGGGTCAAGGATCTGGGCAAAGAGGCTTGGATCAGAGCAAAGAGGCTAGGATCAGAGCAAAGAGTCAAGGATCTGGGCAGAGAGTCAAGGATCTGGGCAAAGATGCTAGGATCAGAGCAAAGAGTCAAGGATCTGGGCAAAGAGGCTAGGATCAGAGAAAGGGTCAAGGATCTGGGCAAAGAGGCTAGGTTCTGGGCAAAAGGAACATGATATAAAGCACAATGAAACCCAAAAGAAGTGTTAACAGTACTATTAAACCAATATTTAACCAGATACATAAATGAGAAAATCTCATGCTTTACATGCAGAGCCAGATTCCCACCCTGTTAGATTTTACATTTAGAAAGAGGTTTCAGACAAACTTCATTGTAACTTCTATAAAGCAGGTAAAAATAATATGCAAGAAGCTTGTTTTGCTTTTTTGTATGATAAGGGTTAAAATCATACTTAGGGGTATTTCACTTATATGATGACTGATTGTCCACTTCTTAGTCTGTCTTATTTTCATACAACCCAAACCAGGAGGAAACCTCTTGAAAACCACCAAACCCAGAGTCCCCTGATGAGACTCCTTCATATACAGAAGGTCAACTGGGTGACAGAAACCAATTTAAAAGTAAGCCAGACAATATACCCTATGTTATATTATAGTATAATGAATTCCATAGAAAAAAAAATAATAGCAACATTAAGAAGGAATGATAAACAACAAAACAGGAACTTGATAATCAATAAACAATAATCTTACAGTTAGATTTCCTGGTAGCCTCTAGTGTGTCGTTCGATTCCCCATAGGAGCCCACAGACGAACTGTCAGGACTTTCAGCCAGATTCGGGCGACTTCGACTTCTGTGTGCCTGATCATAAATATCAACTTAATACTGAATATTACCATAGAAAACATCACTTAATGTCAACTCTATACTGAATATAACTGTAGAAAACATCACTTAAAGGGAAAGACCACTGATTTTCAACCTAAACTTAAACCTAAAATTTTCAAAGACAAACATCTGTATTGCACTTTCATTCAAGTAAGCATAGCCATTTAGTTAATTTAACAGGCAGGTCTGACGTAATTGTTCGAAAACACGCTGGGTCACCAGTGTGTCGGTTTGCTTATGGATGCATTGGTAGGCATCTGTAATAACACGGCGTATATACAAGCTTCGTCATCCAAGCGCAATGTTAATCTGTTGTATACATATCAAAATAGCTCTTTGAGTAACACATACGTTCAGCATGTTTTCAGCTGACATGCTGTTTTAAAAAATGCAGTTTTTAGTACCAGGTTGATATGTACAAGCGGTTTGTTGTTGTTGTTTCGCATTGGGACAGAACCCTCACTTTCAGCTTTATATGAAAGCATTGACCAGTGCAGGCAATAGGGGACAGCCACAACTAGATGATAGGACTACGGCAACTACCGTGTTTTCGAACAATGACGTCAGTTCCGCTTTTTAAATTAACTAATTAACAGCTATGCTAATTCGATTGCAAGTGCAATACATTATGATTGTCTTTGAAAATATGCAATAAAAATAATAAATTTAGATGGAAAAACAACTGTCTTTCCCCTTAAGTAGCACAATCAAGGCTAGGGCAACAATTCCCATATTTGCAATAATTAGGTTTTCTTGATGGTGGCATTTCATCAGAATTTGGTATGACATTGATGGGCTGTACTTCAATTGATTTCCGTTTAAACACAGCGTGATAATGTCGTGATTGTACATCTTTTTGGACTTTCTGCACATGTCTAGGATTTTGTACAATCGGTCAACAGCAATCAATCAGTCAGTTTCTGTTATACTGTTTGGCCAGACGTGGATATAAATGGTCACAGATATCCCCTCAATACCCAATAAACGCCGTAGGCCTACCGCCATACAGTAAAGCGGTTTTGTTAACAAACGTAAGGCTTTAACTCCAATGATACCAGATTGAAATGACCTCGTGGATTCACAGTGTGTCCAAATTAAGACTTCAGAGACAACAGTAGACCTACATATCGCACAGGTGATAGAGCTATTATTCAGCGCATATATGGCTGGAGTGATGAGGGTTACTGGGTTCAATTAGCTGAGCAATCAAGGCCGAATCTTCCGCCTGAGACAAGCCGGTCAACTTAATTGTCATTTGACAAGAAGCTGGGGAATTCCGTGGAACGAACAAATGATCAGGTCTGATAGCCCCGAATCTACACTTCAATTCTACCTTTAACTGAATTAACAAAACCACGCAGGAATTGAAAACGAATCAAGACTCAGTAATTTCAAACGATGGTAGGTAATGGCAGATAGGGAGATGCAGACTAATTCACAAATGCTCTATACTTCTGCGTGTTATCAGATCCCTTATACAAAGTTTAAAACGATTATCTCTCATCAAATATCAAACGCATACTACATTTGTCTGACTTTGTCGATTTTTTTAATCCCTTTTAGTAAGCATTCAAATGATAGGTTACAGTGTGAACTTGCAACAGCGAAATTGTTTTAAATCACCCGCCTTCGAACACTGACCGTATCAACCTTAAACAGTGTTGCAACCCCTTCCTTCGTTTGCTGACATATCACTTACTTTTAACTTTGGTCGATTCCTTAACCAATTGATATCCCGTTTTAATATAAAACTAGAACTAAGCAGCTACCATTGCTATCGTATTGTGGCATTTGTAGATCTGACAAAACATGATACCAAACAGCTGCGATTGGTTGGCGTGGAATGACCAATGACAGAACTGCTCTCGAAAAGGCGATTGTTTCGCTCAACATGTGCTATGCCTTGTTGTTGGACAATTAAGACAGTGACCTTTGCCCTGTTGTGGCACGAAACCTTCTTAGAACTAGAGCGACAAAAAAAATTCAGACAGCCAATAAGGATCTGGTTCGCAACAGATAAATAATTTTACAATTGGATTTTCCTCAAACAAAATATCAGCCATCTTTGCTAGCCAATAGTTTTATTCCGAGATTCTCTGCATTACAACCCTTGGTGGATTGATCGCATATAATCGGACTCGGCCTCCAAGCGATTGATTGGATGCGTCGGAACCAGTCAGATTTGGTGTTATGAGAGGACTCTGCTAGTTAAAATGACAGCGATAGTCAATAATGAAAGTGGGTCAAGTCTTGTCGGAAAAATGATATGTTCGGGGTATTCAACCAACTCAATGAGAGTATTGCATATGTACCCACCCTTACAGACACCAACTCTCCATATATACACCAATAGTGCTTTACAAAGTTAAACAAATTGTCAAAACTTGAATATAACATTAAACATATGTAAGCAACGCTTTTACTCGAAACTTTGTCATTTTATCCTATTTATATGCGATTTATCTGCCAAGGGCTGTTATGCAGAGTATAGCTCTGAATAAAACTCTTGGCTAGAGAAGATGAATATCAGCATGGTAATATATTCAAAGAAACACAATCTGTAACATTTTCCATTTCTCGATAAGGAAATCTTTTCTTCGTCAAACAGATAATCTTAAAATATCATTAGCAACCATAAAACCAAGAAGTGGACATAAGTAGACTCCTGCATTGTAAATGACGGGACGGTTATACCCGTGTTGTAAGGATCTGTTTGATGTCCTTTTGATTTAATGTGCTGTTATAACTACAATTAAGTCTTTATTACAAACACGTCCATATATTGACATTGGTATATGGGATTCCCCAAAATGAGATAATTTTTGTTTAGTTATAATTAAACTGACGTTATATATATAGGTAGAAGACGATGGTCACTTACCCTCAGACGTTGTACCTAGGACCAAGTTTAATGTGAAGTGGAATGCCAAAAATTGCCTGTGGACAAATATGATGAGAATAATAAACAATCGTACTCTCAGTAAAACGATTCACAACTCGCCCATAAAGACAAATAATCGAAAAGAAAATTTATATGAGATAAAAAAATTTTGAATCAGATCATCAGTATTATTTTTGTTAATTTTGGAATAAGTTTAATGAATGAGAGACGTTAGCTGGTGGTGATATGATACCTGACCTAGGGTTATGAAGTGGATTCCTTTCCTACTTTCAGACCGCATAACTTTATATCCGATTTCTACCAAGACAGTTTTATCCCAAATTAACGGGGAGGAAATATGAAAATAATATGACAGATCCGGCACAAGCGCTATTTGGCGGAGACGCAGCCAATCACACTGGGGATTTGACAATTTAAGAATAAGGTGCTCTTTACTCCCATAACATTAGAACACGAAAACATTGTCTGGTTGTGACCATAAATATTTCCTGTTCGTCCGTATTATATAGTTTGTAAAATAATCACAGACTTTAGGATAGCACCCCGTTCCTAACAACAATGTGTGTATCTGGAGGCACTCTCTAGCGTATTTATATTGTTTGATCTGTAAGCCATGTATCCAGTATTTCCAACCAGATAGAAACAGACATTGCTTTTTCTCATAACATTAAAGGCAAATACATCAAGCAGAAATGCATAGCGATACCAAAATAAAGTAAACAGTCATATTTTTTAAAATTTTGTCTGCTACTTTATGATAGTCAGTTCCTCAGTTCTAGGGAACATTTGTTGGTCGCATATAAGACTTCCATTACCTAAATATACAGTTGTAATGTTTGGCCTTAAACTGGAAAGCAGACAAACTGACTCAATAGTATGGACGGCATTGATTTTATAACTTAGAGCCGTTTTACCAAAAAAATATAAGCTAAGGAATGGATCGTCAAAACATACCAGAAAAAAGTTGTCAGAGAACCGATTCAAACTTTACATCAGTTTGAGGATAAAAATCAAACACGTTTATTAACGGTGAAAAATACGCTCAACGTGTACTTATAAACTCCGAACGGTGGTAGTATTTTAGGTGAACTACAATATAGTTCGTCAATAATTTAGAGTCAGTCTCAATGAAATGAAGAATGATTTTGTGCCGAATGACTGGAACAATTGGCCTCTCTTGCTGAAGAGTTAATGCCGTGTGAAAGAAACTCGTTACTTGATTATAAAAAAGGTCCTAAATCATATAACATTGCCAATAGCTTGTTGTTTGATTGGAATTAAACGTCGTGCTTAAGGTTATCCCAATCATATGACGGAATGTCAGCCCAACAGGTGGAGGAAACCAAACTCGATGGTACTGGCAACAGACATGCACAAGAAGCATTGAAAGTACACCACAAACAGATCTTTTTCGAACTTCCCTTAAGGCCTGGGGGCACCACGGCAACAGGAAGCTCCCTCCATGCGTCCGTTCAAAATTACTTATTACATAATAGATTCCAAATTGTAACTATTGTCATCAGAAAGATTAGAAATGGCTGATTTCCCCGTGACATTATATTATTTCCATATAATTGGACGTTGAGCTGCTTATATGCCAGTCCATCGGGTGGAAGAAACACCCTTGATGTCACAACATCACAGTAAACAATGACAATATTCAAGACAAACATTTGCGTGACGCATGCATAACACAGAAACCAAGAAAACATATTTAACAACTATTTCTGTAACAATAGAAACCTTGCACCTCAATAACTTAGGTACTCTATTAAATTAACGATCGGGAGTCACATAACTTGAAGACGGTCTCCGGTGTGGTTGATGTACAGGGTGAAGTTGCCAGCCTATTTCATGCTGGACAGACTGTTTGAGTGTTAAACATATGTAGAGCGCTATACATCCAAAGTGTAAGAAAATTACATTTTGATTTGTGGTATATTCCTACTATGTGTGGCGAACTCTGGAAGCTTTTGGTATTCAATATAAATATATTTCTAACATCGTCATCACAATTACATTCGATGTGTCAAGCGTTTCATCTGTAGTGTATGTTTGCGCCATAAATAGCATATTGATAAATTAGTAAATTCGTCAAAGATTAAACCAATGAGATCGCATGGTTTCAACGACTGTTCTTAAAAATTTACCAGCGAAGAAAATCGGAGAGCAAAGAAATACCGATCGTTGGGTAGTATACTAGCGTTATCATTGAGCTTGCCATGTTTCCAACGACTGTTTTGGGAATTTTAAAAGGGAACAAAATCGGTGAACGAAGACCTATACAGCGTACGTATTATGTAAAGTATACCAGCGAATTTATGTCAATCTTGATCTCCAATTGAATTGTACACGTTCTATATTCATCCAGTAACTCGCCAATTTTCAGGAATGTACTTCTGTTGAAAGCACACAATGACTTAGAGATTATGAAGGTTGTTAGTTTGTGAATGTTTCCTAGGTTATAGGTCTTCAAAAGCTAGTAACTGGTGGATACTATGACACTGTATTATTGTTATAATATATATAATAAACATTTCAAGTTAGAACATTCAAATCATCAAGAAGCCATCATATTAAAATAATGCAAATTTTGGACTTAAAAGCTGCAAGGAAGTGTAAAGAACATACCTTTTCCACGACATGATAAAATGTCCTAATTGGCCAGAGAAAGTAAGAGAGGCCCAGGTTGGCGAGTGTACACTGACGGTCCCAGTGTGATATAGGGACAGACTTTATAAGAGGTACTTGTCCTCCCACACTCTAATCTGTCACTAAGAAAAACAATCCAGAACACCATACAAGATAAATTTGTCAGTTTGTTGAATGAGAAAAATCTGCGGTCAGTGTCAAAGATGAAGAGGTGCTCACCTCTGTAAAACTCGCCACTCACCTTCCGGGTTGACAAGGTCCACCCATTATCTCACTAGTCAGTCACATGGCTGTCTGCCGAGCTCTGTGGTCATTCGCTCCCTCTGACGCCTCAAAGCTCTGGTGACATTCAACACATATGTTTATTAAACAACCAATAACAGTTATTAGTGGTGTTGGTCGTTAAGATTGGTGGACGAGGGGAAAAGAGCAGTCATCCACCATCACACCCCTGCCCGGCGGCAATGTCTACTCTATAATCTATCTAATATCTATCTGATACAGTCCCATCCGCAGGTCAAATCTTCTTTAACAATGACACATCAGAGATCCATTATGATCATTATAGGTCTTATACGGCAACTAACATAGCATTCACAATAGATATAGACTTCAAATCAGCGGATGTCAATTTTGCTATATTTCATTTTGTGCCCACAAATCAAAACCGAAAAGAACAGTTATAGACTACATGATATATTCATAAACTGAAGAAAGCATGCTGCCTGTTTACGAGTGTCATTTTATCAGTCTCTCAACTTTTTTTACTCACGCTATCCTCTCAAATTGATAACAGAAGGACAAAATGATCAGATAGATATGTTGACCTTCTATTTCAGAATCCTATTTTCCTTGGACACGGTGAAATTAGATAGAAAGAGTAGAGTGTTAAAATGTCATCCTTCTACCAGCCTTCAATATAATTATACTATTCATATGTTGTTGGATTGATTGATTGATCGATTGGGTGGGTGGTTGATTGATTGATTGATTGGTTGTGACTAGTTGGTTATTTAGCTGACTGGTTGGTTAGTGGATTGACAGACTGATTGATTGGTTGGTTGGTTGGTTGGTTGGATAGCTGGCTGGTTGATTGGCAGACTGATTGATTGATCGATCGATTGATTGTTTGATTGGTTGATTGACAGACTGATTGATTGATCGATCGATAGATTGGTTGGTTAGCTGACTGGTTGATTGATAAACTGATTGATTGACAGACTGATTGATTGACAAACTGATTGATTGATAGATTGATTGGTTGGTTGGTTGATTAGCTGGCTGGTGAGTTGATGGGTTGGTTGTTTGGTTCGTAAGTTGGGTGAATTGATGATTGATTTATTAAATGATTGATTGATTAAATGAATAAAACATTCATTGATTGGTGTTTAATGCCGTGCTTACGGGCATGACCAACACAATCATAAAATGTGAAGTGATTTGCTCTATTGGTAAATTAATGACCATGTTTGAAAAATACTACGGTACCACAGCCAAATGACGGAATGCAATGAATGTACACTTTAAGTTGGTGTAATAAAATATTTTCAGATTGTCACCTTATATCTGCTGACAATTTTAACGATAAAACATTGTGGAATTATATTCCACTGCATGGCCTTATTCCAACTAATGAGTTTCGCAAAAAAAATATTACATCTCCAAAAAAGAAACGCATTGATGCCTTATGGTTCGATATTTCTATTTGTTTAAAAAACTAATATACTAGACCTGTCAGTATATGTCTTTATAACTTAGATAACAATATATAGCAAAGTTTTGAGTCATTATGGAAAGGACGTCAAGACTTAATCAACTTCAACACTCCATGTCCTTTGATCTATCTACAGAATCATGTGAGATTAAACGTAATATAAAGATCATAACTTATACACGAAAAAAAGAAAATCAATTTGTATAGAGTAGCGACTGCACAGAAATAGGACGGGTCGGAATCTGACTCGATAGAATTATTAATTACAAATAAAATATGCTGGTCATATTCGTCAGATCAAATATTTTCTGCCTTTAATTGGTATTGTTTTGGTAGACATACATTGCAATACGATACCATACGACCTTAAATTCAGTGGTTACGATGTGGCTTTTGTCGTGTTTAATAATGTTCAGTTTCCGGATTAATTCTTTTTTTCTGCCCTCAGGAAAGCAAGAAAATATTAATACTAGTTACAGAAGGGTAGATAAACACTTGACTGTCCAGATATTAGTCGGTGGTAGCCAGCTGGCGTCCAGACCTTCCAGGTTCACCTTTATGAAACCATTTCCGACGCTAACTTATCCTCGAGCTGATATTGGCTAGTCCAATCAAATTGTCCCTTTCAGACACACTCCGCCAATAGCAGTGAGGTATGTTGCAGAGAAAATAAAAAGCTACTATTACAGACTTAAGTTACTATAAAGACTGTGACTGTTGTCGTTTAAACATATGACGTATACCTTTACGTACATCGACCCACGTAAATTACAATACATACTCCCTCCTCTGTACCAAATATATTTCTCTCCAATATTTATTTTAGACACTTAAGATAAAAATAGAGATCGCCCCAAAATAGCCTTTTAATAATAACATACATAATCGCACAATTAGCTTCAGGAAGTTAAGCCTACTCGCACAATTTAATCCTTCAGTTTCAGGGTAAGTCACATGTAAGAAAAGAAAAAACCTTAATATTCAATTAGAATATTTAAATCTATTTTGGTTTAGTACATGCTATATAAGTTAATTAAAATATTATTAATTTCCCCGTTGCTTGATTATTGAAGGAAAACAAAAAACTCGAAAAACAATATAGGCCTACTTCATTAAAAAAAATATTTTTAAGTGACTAAGTATCTTTATTAAATAACGAAGCGCCCTTTGAATCCCAGATTTACCTGGGACCCAATACCGCATTAAAAGATTTAGCCAGGCGACTGTCTCAACGACAGTCCTGTACTAATTTAACTAAGTACTTCTTCTTATGAAGTCCTGCTATGTACATATATGGCTGATATTCCATATTATGACAATTATTATACATATAGTGTGCGAGGTGTTTTCGTCGTTAGAATATTTGTGTGTAAACTGAATGAATACTGAATGCTTATTATTTCGTTACTGAAATGTGCTTGTCTTAACTGTCAAGTCTTACATTTGAAATAATGGCTAATTGTGCATGTTTTTCCCCCATAAACTTGGTCTTGGGGATATTGTCCTCTCAGTGGAAAAAATCCAGACGAATTATGATATTGCAGATTCTAAGAAATTCGATGGTTTACATTTTTTTCAAGAAGAAGAGAAGGAAAACATTGGTGTTTTCCGAAAATTGGAATCTTTCTGTATTGGAGAGACAAGTGCGACAACGTTTTACTTGATGAAAGTCTCATTGGGGATAGTATAGTGATTGGAATTAGAGACAATGGTTTCTGGAAATAGTATCATAAGACTCCAGATAACGTTGACATCTCGTATTAAAATATATCGTCTGCACGGGTCGGCGACACAACATCTGAGAACTATAAACCCAACAGATGAGGCTCAAGCTGTCAGGAGCATTAGACAAAACTATGGTTTTACCTACAATGGCAATGAAGCACGAAGGAATAAAGTTCGTTCTTGGAAATGTTTGGGGAACCAACGCTCATTCGTCATGGGTAAATATCCTGGCCTCCG
>JAQQZZ010137370.1:0-13382 GCA_030265115.1 Mopalia vespertina | reverse complement strand
TATTTTAAAGATGAATACGCATATTTACATATATGATATTAATTTTGTTTATAAATTTTCATATTTACAATGCCTTTGTCAACTTTGTCACTTCTATAACTATGACAAAAACATGTTTAAGTTTGAATACATTAAAACTAATTCAGAGCCCTGGACATAGATTTTAAATAAACGGTTATTTTAATTATCAACTTTAAAAATCACATTGAAAGGAATTCAAACACCTTTTGTCAAACAGACATAATATCTGGCCAATAACTAGTTAGCACTGCCAAATGAATGTGTCAGTATTTCTTTGAAGCAAAAACAATTGGTTTAAATCACAGCTACATTTAGATTTTTATTGTAGAGAAAAACAATTTTGTTAGTCTCCATCAGAATTCAAATGTGTGTCAAAATAATATCCAAAGTTTTCTCCCGTTGTCACAATGTAATTCTGAAGCTAATATTCAGTGTCCGGTAAAACCTAAAAAGACATGCCATCTTTTGTTTACCCAATAAACATGTTGTTAATTACTAAGTCGTGACGGACTCATTAGTTTTTACTGCTCACAGGTTTATTACCTGAATTAAATACAAATAAAGACATCCAGGTAGGAAATGAATGGATTGAGGACAGGTGGGCTCAACAAAACCTATAAATATTCTCTGGTCAAGGATGTCACAAAGCAGGGGGATCTTTTTATTTACACATCAAAATGATAGCAGGAGTATTTTCTAAACCAGAGTTTTTTCATATTTTATGATTGATCATCCGAATCAAACAACCATTATAGAGAACACAGTGATTTCCTGTAATTAATGTTGGATAATCATAAATCACAGACAGATTTTAAAACCACAAAGTAAAAGTATTTAGAATTCTCTACAGTGCTCCATCATGTAGAGTACCACCCACCAAATACCACAAATATCTGTCTTTCAGGATCTGTCATTAATAAAAAAAAAAATTTTCTCAAAAGAAGAGACTTACATGTAATTTAAAATACATTTTTTTGGTTTTTAAATCTTTAACAAAAATACCAATTCTTTTTGAAGGTGTTTTTCTTAAATTTATTTGTCAATAGTTGTCAGTGGACAGGAGTCCAGTGTTTAATGTTGATTTCTAGGTAGCTCGTCACATTTATATCCTTTCCCTTCACATGTTGAGGAATGAGGTCTACATTCCCTGCTTTATTACAAGTGTGTTAATAATATTTTATCAGTTGAAGAGACACTCACTGAATTTCATAAACAGGTTCAGAAAGGAAAATCCAGGAATTGCAAAACATCTTGGATTCACAGTGCTTGGAATGTAGGCCGATGCTTAAATTAATAAAGATGTGTCTCATAAGTATGACACGGCGGCAGAGGATGGGCAATTGCAGGTACATTCTTTCAGTGGCATGTGGTTTGGTTTATGATACAGCTCAGGCATTAATTACAAAATAATTAAAAACCAGAAAGTCCTTCATTCAGAGAAATTGCTGAGTGGACGATATGACACCATGGTGATGTAATGTTTAGGTAAGCAGAATTCTTGAACGTGATGCTATGTAATTACTCAAAGCCAAGTTAAGTAGACATGCAGACAATAAACCAATCAGTGTTCTCCGACCTCGTAACCTTATCAACATCAGCCTCCTTACAATCTCTTATGCCACTACAAACATGTTTCCAATAAGTGGCCCCTACCTTCCTGTTTAGAAAGGACACAGCAGCCAAAAAACCTCAAGTCGGTTGCAGAAACTTGGAGATGTCTGAATTAGGGGTTTCAGCAATCTTGTTCTTCAACGTGATCATGTAGTTTTATATTTGTATCAATTCAGCCTTCGTATTTTAACTAATCAAGCAGAAATACTATGTGTTTCCTTTGTCTTGTTCAGGATACCTTTTAAGGACATTCTTAAGGTTTGCTCAGCTGAATTTCAAATCCTTCAAAGTAAAGATGTTTTGGTATTGTAAAATTGACATTTGTTTTCACACACAGTCACACACTAAGCAAAGCCTTTACAAATTTTGATGGATTGCAAAAAATAACAAAAATAAAACAGACAAGGTACAGTAGTGAGAGTAATACGAAATGCTACCGTTCTAATGCAGACAGAAAATTGACACATGTTTCTTGTACGTAATAATATTTATTCCTTTGCAAAGAATTACCAGAATTTCGCCAAACTCAAACTTTATTTGTAAATTGTCATAAAAAAGCTGTCTTTGAGTTCAATCCACTGAAGTGTTAAGTGTGGGTCAAAAACTGTAAATTTTCCAACTTTTCTAAGTCAAACACATTTTCCCCCAAATGAACAAAACTGGATGAAACTCAAACTTGATCTGTACCTTATCATTGTAAAGTTGTATAGAAACTTTCACTTCAATCCGCGGATGCCTTATGCAGTACATTTTGGAAAGCTTATTGTGGGAGGGACAGATGAGGGGTAAATAGTAAACCTGTAGCCTCCTTTTGTCCCACTGACAGGAGATTAATAACCCGCTGGAGTAAATCTGTACTCCAGTTTAACTGTTCAGGTATATGATATAATGTACACAGGCTGGTCATTGAAATAACTGTTCAATATTAAACCCCGGCAGATCAGGGTTATAGAGGTGGTCTTTGGTGGGGTCTAGTCTGTAAGTTACATTAACAGTTATCTCAAGTACCTGAGTAGGAAACACAACAACGGCTGTTTTAACAGAAAGTACAGAAGGGTAAGAAACTAGTTATCTGAGTAACTCAAGTGGCAATTACAAGTCTGTCAGGCAATGCTTTATTCACTCAGACTCCTGTTTACTTCCTTATGTCAACATGAGGCTGTATCTAACAGCTCCTTTCCTTTATAACCTGTAGTAAAGCTAACCATAGCCTCAAAGACATATTGCTAGTCATCAGTTATCACCTACATGCAACCTTATCTATCAACACATTATTTTTTAATTAGGACCTCCCCTAAACAAAACTGGAATAGGCTGATGAAAAGTGTCAAAGGGAAAGGCAGTGTGGTTTGTTGAGTATAGAACATCACCAGAGGTTCATCCAGGGTAAACCGACAAGCCAGCCAGCTGTGCAGTGTGAACTGTCTAAAGGGGCTGGCAAAACTACAAGTTTACAGCCCTTGGATTATCTGCCTTACTGTTTTGGCAACTCTTCTATAATATTCAACTGTATATAGTGTTATTTTCCAACTAGAACTGATGTAAATAACAATCTTTGAGCATTGTTGATGCTGCCAAAGATATTTTTACAATTCAAGCTTGACACCTTTTCTTAAAGACTGAATAAGCATGTACGCAGAAAGCTTTAACATATCTTTATTTTTAAAGCAGATAATGATATTTATCAAAACACAAAAGTTGGTCCTCTTTTAAACATTTTAACAAGACAAATGCAGGACACTGTAGTTGTTAACTTTGAATAGTACTTACAGCACACAAAGCATCAGGTAGACTTCTAGAGGACTATAACCATGTTAGTTTATGACATGTATTATGTTAAATGGCCATTCTATTTCAAAGATCATCTTATCAGGGTGTAAATCAGCAGTGTAGGAGCCCCTGGGTGCCTCTAAATGGGTACTCAATGGGATTTACAACACTAGAAACACACTGGCCCAATGACCATTTAAATAAACATGCCTACTAGACAGGGTCATAAACTTGTGTTTATTGCCAATGATCTGTGTACAATGAAGTTAGGGGACAGTTTAAACTACTCTATTCGAATCTAGTTTACTGCACTACAGCAACATTACCAGACTAATGTTTGCAATATATAATAGCAGCTGCTTTACCTAACAAAGGCTATAAAAACATCAGCCATTGTTACAGCCGATGGGACAGCCAATAAAACTAAGGGGAACCTCAATACAGAGACTTCAAAGTAAAGAGAACTGCCGCACAGTCCAGGCTTGTCTCTTACTGCCACACCCACATTCCAAGTCTGTCACCAGAGAGTTAGCTTTAAAAACGGATTTTCAGGACTGAAGGCAGGGAAGTTTTAAAAAAAAATTTTGCTTATTTTCAGTCTTTCCATATACATGTACAGGCCTGTGCTGTAATCTTTTCTGGCTGAACCTTATAATCGGTCCTCTAAAATTTTGTGAGATAACCTAGCATTTGCATTTTCCTCTGGTTTGCTAATTTTTTAAATACATAAATGTACCATTGTGAAAAATAAAGCAAAATTGCTTTAACATACAATCTTCATTGATAATGGGATGACAAAATTTGTCAAAATCAGTGCCAAAAATGCAAATTTAGACTAAGACTGCAAACAATTTGGGAAACCTATGAATCAGTCCTCCTTAATTCAGTTGTAAGCTTATATTAACCATGGGGAAACCCCGTTCTGTCCGTTCTCCCAAACAGCACAGGCCTGCATGTAAATCTAACAGTAAAATGGACATGTAAAGTATAATACAAGATCACATCTATATATTATATTTCCTGGAGTTTTTAATGTTGTACTTAGGAAAATTCCACTTATACATGTAGGCGTACTTTTCTGAGCCCTTGCCACAAAAAGTCTAGCGGAACCACTAAAATCTCTCACATCCTACACCAACAATAAGCCTACATGTACCATAAGACCCTCCGTATTGCATCTCGAGGAGCCCAATATCTATGTCATACTAATGAAAAAAACACAAGCTTTTAATCCCAGGATACAGTATACATGTAACATATAAAGCTAAACATGAATAATATATATATATACCTATTGTGCTTGAAGAAAAGCACCCAACAATATTCTGACAACAAAAGTGAGCCCGTTGAATTAGTCCAGATATGGATCTTTGACAAATTATTCTGGTTAATTGTTTTCCGTAAAAAACATCTGGTTTATCACGCGCCAAAAAAATAAATATATAAAAAGAAGTCTGTAAAAAATCTGTGGGCAGATGTTGAGTGTTTTGTGTTTGGAAAATATGTTTACAGTAAGCATAAAGGCCGTCTCATGTTGGAAAACTAAACATTTTGTTCTGGAGACTGTAGCCTATTTGGAAGCCTGCAGAGTTTAATTCAACTTAGACATTAGTTAAACTGACACACACAGTCGGGATTCATTGTGACATCTCTGGTAATGGCTTTATATATGTGCTGGTCTGTCAAGTAACCTCACTACTTCTCTCATTTGTCATGGATCACTTAGGCTCCTCTGTTAATCCCTACAATAATGTAGTGTTTTAATTTGTATAGATTTCTAACTTCTTTATTATATAAATACAATATATAGTCTCTAAATATAATTGTCTTCATCATAAAGAAATAAAAATAAATGTATTTTGGATGATCAAATAAACTTGTGTTTATACAGAAAGTGTAAAACATGTCATAACAAATCTCTGATGTTGATATATTTACACCTGTTCACCACACTAACTACAGAGTCTCAGTGCGGCCTTTAAAAATAGGGCACTACTGTTAAACTGATACCCGTCTCTTATGTTTTTCTAAGTCAAAATGGCCATAATTGTGTAAAGAAATAAGCAAAACTGCAGTGAAACTCAAAATGGATCTGTAAGTTGTAAAAATAAACCTGGATAAAAACTTGAGTTCAATCAGCTGATATACATGTCCAAAAAACAAAGTGTGAAAAACTGATTGCATTACAATGACGAACAAACGTATACTCTCCTCTGTTTCCACCAGTAACTGATAACAGACTAGGCTAATTGTTTACAAAAACTATTTTGATTCATAGTAATTTCTCTTTTAGCAGGATCTTTATGTAGTTGAATAATCTTCTGTTTTTTTCCTTCTAACAATAAAAATGTAAAAAAGCAAAATGATTTCATAAAAAAAAAAAACAGGGTCAATACTGGTGTTCTAATTATATCCTGCATACTGCTCTTATAACCAGGTAGCTCTGAAATAGACTGTATGTCACTCTCTCCGGAGAAGAATTTGGATGAAACAAGGCTACTTTACTACCTGAGGCATATACATGTACCACTATGAACAACAGCCCAGTAAGATACATTGTCAGAAAGCTGACTAGCTAAATATTGACTGTAGCTTTCTCAGACAAGACAACAGTTTTTAGCAGTCCCCAGTAAAGCCAAGCCTTGGCTATACAGACTCAATGATATTTACCTAGAAGGTTTATATTTACCATGGTCAAATATGGTATGTTGGCCAAGGGGTGGTCACAATGACAGGAGTTGAAAAGATGTGCGGGATCTATAGATGATAGATTGTGAAGAGTGACAGGCAATGTGCTCCCAATAGCCCTGTATTACCTATGTCAGTACACTTACATGGTCCCTCTTAGCAAATTGATTCACCAGCCTATACTAAAGAGCCTGAGTAAATACTCCACCCATGTGGACCTCAGTGGCTACCTGCAGATGGTAGGTCTACACTCAATGCTGGCCACTGTAGCCAACACAAAAAACCTAGGGAAGATACACATGTTTTAACTGCATGTCCACCTGTTTCTTTGAGGAAGAAAACAGCATTTTTTTTTTTAAAGAAAAAGACAGAGGAAAACAAATCACTCTGTTATTTCCATTTTCTATACCTGAATTTGGTTAAACATATTTTCAATACATTCCAAAAGTGAGATTTCTTTATCACATATTTATATACACAAAAACCAAACTAATGACATAACTTGATAACCTTTCACACTGCTAGAGGCACATAGTTTAATTTGAATGAGCTGTTTAGTAGATGATACCATGGATTCTACCCAGTGCTGGAGATCAAAGAATCCCAGGTATTCAAGGTGTGACAATATCTAAACAGAATAATTCACAGTGGTTAGTAGAAGGTATTTATTAGAGCTATTTTGTAGGGACAGGTATACATGTATATCCAATAAAAGATGGGGTCCCTAATAATTACAGAGGTATCAAAAATATATGAAGTTACTAAATAACAGTCCCAACAGAATAAAATTCCAGACTTCTATCTAAATTGGACAAAATGTAACAAAATACACCTAAGATATCATGCATGGTCCTAACTGTTAGTTTGTTAAACTAACAAAGCGGAATACTACATATATCCATTTCAGATGATCATACACATTAAATGCTATTGATTCACAAATACACCATCATCGGGCCATATAAAGTTCTGGACTTTACCGCCTCTTTGTGAAAACAACCCAAATAGAAGTATATAGAGCTGGTGGCAGCTATTAAACTACATGTATGACAGTGCATTAAACATGAGCAACAAACTGAAATAAATGTTTACAGAGAGCTCTAATAAATTGGTAGTCAAAGGATAAAAATAATGGAACAGAAAGAATGGGTTTACCACGTACATGTACATTAGTAGATTAAAGTCTCTGTCAGTGTTAATAAATGAAGGTGTAATACCTAGGTTGTATTGACCAGGTTACCATGAATCTAAACAAAGTTTGTTAATTAGAAAATAAGTAACATTCTCTCACGCAAGGCAACGTAAGATAAAAGGTGAGTAAGACAACAAGCTCATTCAGCCAATAACCACATGTATCACAGTTCAAGTAGCCAACAAAACAATACGCTAGGATTTGTCAATTCTAATCTACGAAAATTAAATTTTATTTTTTAAAATGTCTAAAAAGTAATAATAAAAATGTAAAACATGAAGAAAAAAAAATGAAGAAAAAAAAAAGAAGAAAGGGGGGGAGGGGGGGGGGTTGGGCATTTGAGCATAAATTACAAGTAAGAGACAGGACTGGTCCTTTTGCTCAATGAATTTATGTTTTACGCCGTGCTCAAAGGTATTTCACTTATATGAAGGCAGTGTATTCCAACTATAATTGACACTAGCAGAGCCTAGAAATGTGAAGTATTTTGATAATGGTGGGAAGATCATCTTGCTCTAGTGCAAGGTAAACTAACGCTATTCTTTTGCTCAACTAATTAAAATAAAAACATCGAAATTGATCTATCTTTCAAAACAATTTATACAAAGATATTTTTTCTGTGATTTTATTTTAAACACTACAGAAAATAATTTATGATGTGTAACTATGAGAGGCTCATTTAAATGACCTGCTTAAGCAACCCAACAATGAAACACTAAAACCAATGGCCTTGCCAAGTTGTACCAGAATACACAAGTACAATTGATTGTCACTCTAGAAACTTTTCAAACTATTTGAAGGGTGACAGAAGATAAACTGTGGAATTCCCTACATAATAACAATGCTGGAAATATCTGACACATCTCTGTGGGGACATCAAAACTTGGGGTTTGTAGAAGACAAGTTTTACTCTTAGCAAGTACACACAAGCACCTGTGTCATTTAACCCTGAGCTGTGGAGAGAGCTGACTGGGCAGGTTCTCCTGGGCGCAGCTGACCTTTACCAGGCAGGGCAAGATCTCTCACATACAGGTGAGAAACCTTGTGAGGTAAGAGAAGAGCCAAAGTCCTAAACACCACTGACATTTTACACTTTAACATCGAGGCATTCTTGCGGGATTTATATATTGAGATAGGTCAGGACATCTTAGACAGGCAACATTCAACAGGAAAACAAGACCAGTTTGTTTTCCCTCAAACTTCCCCTCCCAACACCAAACTCAAAAGTTTGCAATAATTATAAAGAAACTAAGACCATACATTGAAAATGTCCAACTGCAAATGTTTTGACCAATATCCGAGGGACATTGAATAGGTCTGCACGTGTAATCTGAAGTCACTCATAGAGACCACATAGAGTGGGTTAGTGGTTAGAAGGGGCTACAGCTAAACATCTACAGGATGCATCTCTAAAGTAAACTTAACACGTTCAGGCCATGAAGGAATTTTACATTTAATTCTCTCAGAGTCGTTAAAAAGGCGACTAAAGAAGGGAATTGGCCAGGAGTCAGGGGTGTTTGTTAGCTGTCAATATTGAACCTGGAGCAGCTAGGAATCTGGGAAGCTAAGCATCTCTTAGTTATACAATTCCCTCTTCTCTCCATGCCTCCTTACTGGAGGTTTATTTTAAAAGAAGTCACATTCACCTCTTTAACCACAGCAAGTATATTCCAGGTTGTGGGGCGACAGGCATGTACATGATAATATGTCCCCTCCAGGCTTGGTAAAACTACGTGCAGCCAAATCAAATACATGTATGTTATTGGTTCTTATATTTGTGGACAAATCATATTCATCTGAATTTTTCCCGCATGTAAATTGCAGTATTCAGTAAAACAACTTCAGTGTGTAATTTACAATTATATGTAATGACATTGAAATACCAAACATTCATAATATGCAATGTCTCAAAAGTAACAAAGGTATTTGCATTTATAAACCAATTTGCAGTGTGATATGACTTGTTAGTGAAGAAAATTTTGGTATTTCACCAACATAAAAATAATAATTATTTTCTTAATGTTGCTTAATATTTTAATACATGTATGTGTGTTTAGTTTATAAATAATTCCTGTTTTCAATACTGTTTTCAAGGTTATTAAGTCAGTTTGTAAGATCTAACTTGACATTGACAATTGAAGTGCTAAATGTTAAACTAAAGATTACTGTGGGCCTATGAATGGTTCCTTGAGAGTAAAAGTGAAAAAATAAAGTAGTTATAAATTTGATTACAACATGACTAATAAATATTTACAATGGGCATAAAGCGTTTATTTATTTGTTTGATTAGAGTTTGATTAGAGTTTAATGTCATATTAAAGGGTATTTCACTTATATGTTGATGGATTGTGATTTGTTTACTTCTCATTCTGCCTAACTTACATGTAAATGATGGAAATGAGAAAAACATAGTCATCAAATCCACCCACACAATTGCATTCATGAGTCACCTGGTTTGACGGTCTATAATTGAGGTAACCAGCAGCTCGCACCCGATTCACCTGGTTTGACGGTCTATTATTGAGGTAACCAGGAGCTCGCATCTGAGTCACCTGGTTTGATGGTCTATAATTGAGGTAACCAGGAGCTCGCACCTGATTCACCTGGTTTGACGGTCTATAATTGAGGTAACCAGGAGCTCTCACCTGAGTCACCTGGTTTGACGGTCTATAATTGAGGTAACCAGGAGCTCTCACCTGATTGGTACATGTACAGCGAAGGAGAATCAGTATTCCGCTGAGTTAACCACTAAACATTGGCTTGGGGCCCACAATAAATTACATATTTTATAGTTGTTCCCAAAATATGATTTAAATTTTTGTTTCATAAACGTTGCCCATAATATATTTTAATTAGCTGTTGAAATTATTTCATTTCCGCTTGTTTTGACATAGCAGACTAGCTGAATAACACCTGTAAAATATATCCTTATTAAAAAACAGCAGAAATAAACCGGTAGACGTAATTAAAATGTTTAACATTAATTAACAAAATTATTTTTATCTCTATTTTACGGGGGTTACATAATTAGCATCACAAAGAGGCAAACATCCCTCCACATGTAGTAATGGAAGAAGTTTATAAATGAACACTTCATGAATACAAAGAATTATGAATAACTTAATCCATAAGACACCCTGCCCTTGGGGTTTGCTTTAAAAAAAGCTATGTAACAGGCTTATTATTTGAACAGTATACATAACTTGTGCAAACTCTGGTGAATATATGAATAAAAAACAGGGGGATATTGCTGTGCTATCAATAATGTTTGTATTTAATTCAAGAGACCGAGAGACAGTCACAAGAAAATAAACATACAGCAGAAGAAACCTTATGTAGGTAGTAGTAAATGATGCGTGAAACATTTAATATAAAAAAATAAGCCAAAGAAAAAAAAAATTGACAGAGGAAATATAATTCTTAGGTGGGGATGCAGCATTAAATAATTGTGATCAGTTTTTGATTAAACTGTTAAAAAATATACATATAAATAATGTACACTGCCTGAGAAATTCCTCAGTTTACATTCTTTGGCAGTGTGTTTAATCTTTGTAAAAAATATATATGAGATAAAGTTTATCAAACAATCACTAAGTGCATGGGGTACGTGAGTTCAATCCCTAAAATGACTTCCCATATTAACAACTTATAATATTCAAATATATGTCACATTACATGTCTCAAACATCATTTATTTGTTCTTCATTATTTCCCTCGCAATTCCAACGGGTTAAACCATACTTCCTATGGGGGCCTCAGAATTGAGAAAATTTGTTGATTTAAGACTACAATACATTGTATTACTTTTTCCTTAGAGTACAAAATACCATAGTTTGCATTTGAAAGGTAAAAATTAATTTATGACCTTTTTTAACTGAGATCCTTCCATAGAATTATCAACAAGTGTTTTATGTAGAACATGAGATGATTCATTTGTTTTAAATTTATCAACATTCCTGGGCCAGTGTAGTAAATAAATGTTTAGAAATATATATTTGGAGCTGGCATGGGCATTTAGACAGGAAACTGGAACTTTAGCCACATCGTCTATCGAAACAGTAAGGCCTTGATCTGCTCACTGAATACATTGGATTGGATTGATTATGGTTTAAAGATGTATTTACGGTAATTTCACTCATGTGATGGCATGCTAGTCTAATCACCAATGGGTGAAAGAAACCATGCTTGTCGTCACTGGCAACAAACAATGACAAGACAGGACATTCCCCAGATGTAATACAAAGACAGATCAACTTTTGTGTTGCCCTTTAACACCAGGGCAACAGGAAGCTCACTCTAACAGGTCATTCAGTGAACGCATGACATAGTTTCAATTGAGCAATGATAAAGAGTGCCCAGAACTCCACCTAGGGCAGAGGAGTTAATTAAAATATTTATTTCCTGTGACTTTTGACCAGTGTTTTCTTTAGAAACCCTCTGTACATTGGAAGGTATGCTGTTGTTGTTGAAACTCCAGTCAGAGTTTGACAGTTTTGGTCAATGAGAGTAAAACAAAATTCCCCAGGGCATGAAAGGGGTTGGGAGACATTGAAAGAAATCACTTGGGGGCAAGGTGCCTGTTTTCATTATCAGATTACTTTAGTAGGGAAAGGTAGAACCCAAAGTAACTGGAATAAAGAAAGTTTTGGCGGACCACACTACAGGGTAGAAACAAAGCTAAACCTGAATCCTCCCTGGGGCATTGGGGCAACCAGTGGAAAGGATTACAAAATTAGTACAATAGTTTGATTGACAAGGTATTTGGAAGTGGAAGATCCTGATAAAGGCAGTCTAACAGGTGTAGCACTGACCAACAAATCCTTCATTTCAGAGAGAACTCAACCAGCACTATCTGGACAACATCACCACTGGACACAATCAGAGCACGCTCAACCAGATCTAGTCTGAATTAATTACAAAAATATTGACTGACTTTGAATTAAATAGCAAAATATTGATCAAGACTGAACAGGTAATAGGATGTCTTTATGTGCTGTGCGCATCCAATCACAGTCATTGTATGACATGGAACTAGTTTCCACTCTGAAACTCATTTTAGTGCTGACATTGCCTTATTTCTGAAGCAGTTATAAAATTATTTAAGACTAATCTACAACTGATGTATATAATGTTTTAACATATTTTTGCAAATAAAATATGTTGAAAATTTTGAAGAGAAATGATGTGTTTCACTGTTGTGTTACGGAGAATGGGACGTAGACTTGCTTAGAAATGTTTAAAGTTATTGACATGAGTAAACCAGGGAAAGAAAAACAAATGCACAAAATGCTATGAAGGGTTTAACATTACAGACGGGGAAAAACTAATAACATGTATTTTGTATAAAATGCAATTAGTCTATCCAATTGCAATGTTAAATCTCAGATATACATCAACCATATGGTGCATGTTCCATATCAGTACGCTCAATATGAAATGCTGGGTGTTGTGTGTAATCTGTAGTCTCTGCTACCCTGGGGCAGTACGTCTCCTAAAAACAACATTGGCATCTGTTGCCGAGCAAAATGGAGATGCCAGTTCAAACATGATCTGTTAACTTCATTTTTCAGTAAGTCACATGATTGCTGCAGAGCAGGATAGACAGTCTTTAAGTGTTGAAATCAGCACATCCAAATGAACAAATCAACTGAAGTCAAAAAATATTTTTGATTGGGACAATGGTTTATATTCTTACTTCTATATCTGAATTAAATTGTACAAAAAATTAGATTTAAATCAATGTATTTTAGGAGACTGATTGTCAGCACCCAGTATGTAATGGTTTATTCCTAACTTGAAGAATCAACATGCAGTAACACTGTACAGGAAACTTAATCCTGTTCACACATAACATAGAAAAGTAAGACGGTGTTATTAGTCACCTGTGCAGGTAATTCAATGTTCACAGGTACAAATTCACACAAAATATTCATAGCTCTGTGGGGAACTGGGCGTCTAACGTTGATGGGTACTCGCTAGATATAACTGGTGACTGGTGTTATGCTCATCGGAGAGAATGGATAAACCCTAAATCACCTCCAATTTCGTCCATAATATGGCTACTTTAAAAGTTATTTTAAGGACTAAGATATGGTTCCTG
>JAQQZZ010137359.1:0-13385 GCA_030265115.1 Mopalia vespertina | reverse complement strand
CCCCCCCCCCCCCGGGCGGCATAGAGCCTTTGTCTGTGTATTGGGTAGTTTGATTGACTGTCTTGTCATGTGTTGTTACTAGTGCCATTGACATTGGTTTCCTCCATCCATTGGGTTGGCACGCCGTCATACGAATAAAATAACCTTAACAACGGCGTAAAACCCCAATCGAATAATAACACAAAATCATAATAGAAACTATACTAATGGCGATTAGCACACGAAAGCCCGCGCATTTGACTTGTCGTCACCTGATTCAATCTCTTCTCTTTACTTACATGTATATCGGGTAATAATATTCGTTGTGACGCACGTGTAAGAGATTGATTACTAATATATTTCTTTACACCACATGATTTTACATTGGTTTAGATGAAGCCACTTACATTGGTTTAGCTGAAGCCTAAGTCACACGACAAAGTAGATAACGTTCAAAAATAGTTTTAGTTCATTGCATAATTTCAATTCATATATGCGCAAAAAAATTAGCACGGATATAATTATGTACGCCAAAAAATGTTTAATATATGTGATCCATGTCAAACTGTAAATTAATGACATGTAATGCAATAACCTGTTGTGTTTAAATCCATTTGGTTTGAATGTCTTAAAAGCCGGTTAAAAGAAAGAGTAATCTGAAAAGGATGAAGGGATTAAGAGACCCATTGTCATGGACCTACATGTAGATAATAAGAATCGCTCATATTCTCGCTTCGAAGGTACTCTGAGAAATATTTTTTTTTATTTAACTCAAGCAAAGTATAAAAACAAACCCGTGTTTGTTTTAATATTCACATAAACCTTTAGCCCTTTGTCACACAACCTTTGTATTTTCAGTAGCCGTGTTAGCCTTACTAAACTCTACAAATATTTGAAGGGTTTCATATTAGTTTTGACATTTGTGTCATACTGATGACAAATGTTCTGGTCTGAATGTAGACAAACTTTCTCTAATAGTATAGGTCGGCTTCTTCAAGTCATTGCACCTAAAGAAAACAAATAAATATAGTTGGAGACAATTTATCTATTTAGAAAAGTGTATTTGGTCTTCAATGGGCTTTCCTGTTGAGAATGTGTGTATATTAATATACCTGCAGAAAACGTGTGTAAACCGCTCGGTAATTGTCTGATTGGCACAGTGCCATGTGTATTTTAACTGTGTTCCGAAGAATCTATTGTGTCACGTAAAACAAATCTGAAGGCTTACTATCTTTTACATCTCATTCTGTGGTATTTCAGATAAGCTGTGGCGTAGGCGTTATTTGACAAATTTTAGACATTCAATAGTTGTTCATTATTTTCCTATTTGCAGCATCCTTCTAATTTTGGAATGTTTGACATGATTTTACTAAGAGCGCTTGAAGCAAAATAACAAAACGTAAAATAAGGGAGACACAGTTCAAGGGCTGTTCTACTAGAAAACGGAAATAATTCTGTGTAATAGCTATTGGACTGAAGAAAGAAACCACTGGCATTAAATTCAATCATCAGCCACAGTAAACGTGTTAACGGTTAAACAAGTAGACATGAGACTGCCGCTAATAATCAGATGGTGTATTTCGTTTATCTACATGAATTACACGGTCGTAATATCTGGTCATCTGTCCACAGAGCGGCTCAATCTGTATTATATACTCCCCTTACGTTTTGTAGCAGCGGGCATTTCTTCCTCGTTAGCTTGTCAGAAACCTGATACCATGGGGTAATTTGTCTCTGTTGAAATTGCAGATCATACTAATTATATATGATACATGAGATGACAATTCAAACAAAGAGAAGATGTACAATTAGCACAGAATATTTCCGTCTACTTGAGGCTGAATATTTTATCATGATCATAACGTGTGAGAAATACCATACGATAGCGGACTCGAAGAACACGGAAATAAGTGTTGTCATTATACATATCTCAAACTCAGTCAAAGCCTGCTTGAGGGGCTTGGCGAATTTTGAAACGTTTTTATACACAGATATATATACATAATCCGATACATTATTATTAATATGCCCGTACATGTATCTCGTAAGACCGGCATAATAACAGACGGCATGTTTTCATTTCTTATTTTATTTGCATGTTATTTTAACGTTATTTGTTTTTATTTATCTATTCTTTGCTTACCAATGCCAATAAATTGATAATAGATATTTCGTTTTTTCTGTCTATTTGAAGTATCCACATTTTTAAAATCTCTTCTTACCAAGTTTTCCCATCTTGTACATATAGAACGTTTAAATCTTGGCGAGTATGTTTTCCCCAATACAATTCTACTGGGGTGTTCAGCAAGACCTTGCTCACCTCTAAAGTTGTTGAGACTGGAGGCTTGTTTTCCTCGAAATATCAAGGTAAATATCTTTCATCAGAACTTATTTGTCTCCGCACTTTCTGATTTAACAAAGCGAAAATGACACAATCTGTGTCGGTTCGGTTACGAAAAGCTCAAAGGGGTCTATGGATCTTAAATATCAACAGGGTAAAGCTTACGAGTGGAAATTGAGCTATTACTTCTCAATATGTGTTTCTATTACAGCTGTTATGAGAAAATATTATAACAGAGAAGAAACAATAAGAGTAATGAGCCTGGAGTATAGTTTTATATTCTATGCAGCTACATGTAACTAATTAAGGATGAATGGCACCAACTATTTGACAATCACTTTGGTACTGTCAGACTCGCGAGTTTTGTCCAAATATATAATGATAAAACTGTCTATATCGCAGGACACACTACGGATTAAATCGAGTATTATATAATGTCTCAAATAGGAAATATGTTACATTTTTTCTATTCAGCACATTAAATTACCTTGGTGACTGTGTTTGGAGGGATGTTGGAAGGCGGTTTGTACAAATATTTTACCGCACTTGTGACTGAGGATTGTGGTGTTAATCGTTCGGCGATTGGCCGGTATATTTACAAAACACTCCAAGAAAGTTTCTCGATGGCCCTCCAGGGTTGCACAACGAAAACAATCAGCGAGAAAACCAAGGGGGCAATAATCAATTTTATAATATATAAGTATGTCAATTCTAGAAGCCACAGTCTGTCTAGAACAGAAAACCAACATTCCTGGTCCATGTTGAGATGGCGACATATTGACGGGCTCTACGTTCAATTGGGACCATCTAGCTAGCATCATCAACAAAGACGCCAAACCCACAGACGTATATCCAGGGATATTCATTATACACCGGACATACAGCTTTATACAGAAATATACGACATGGTAAAACTCCATTTCTGTTTTCCACGCAACACCAAAAGAACACTTGTCATTAAAACTAAATGGATCAGAGGTATAACCAAAATATTGCAGCCCTGTATAGCCGAACTACAAGCGTTTGGATATGATTTGTACAGTTTCCAATATATATTTACGCTGAGAACGTTAATGTCAATTTGGATACTTTGTGAGATTTCCGTCTTTGTGTTTAAGGCAAACCTTCCACGATTATAATTTTCTCCTGGGCATCCTCAAATAAATGATGAAACCCACTTCACTAATAGTAACTGAACCTACTTTTTAACCACACGCGATCTCGTGGAGCTAAGCCTAAAGGTGCTGAAGATAACTATAAACTTATGTGTAGTATATTCTAAAAAGGTTCCAATGTTCATGCAGCAAAATACTTATGGAAAATCACCAATCGATCATCGATCACTTAAAGTGCCTATATCAGTGTAGTCAGCGCCGAACATCTGTGTAGCAAGTGCTTACCTTTGTTCGCATTTTGCTAGAATATTCTAATCTTAACCACACACGTATTACTTAAAGTACGTTTTCTTTATGTCACACAATATTGTATCGTGCTAGGGCTATTTATTAAAGCTTCTGTTTTCTGTCACACATGTGTGAATCTGAAACGCGACACGCTCCATGTAAAGGGTGTTTATTTAATTTTTGTAATTACTAAAAGTACAAATATTTATTAAATTGATATGACAAAAAACACGAATTTGATCAAATTTTTAGAAAGTGTAAAATGTTATTCAATCATCAAGAAATGTCGGTTAAGCGTGGGTTCAACCAGCTCAATGTACAGAAACACCGATATACATTGTTTCTGTGAATCTTTTTTAATGTCAACCTCTCCAATCAAAATGATTTAATTAACATCGAACTAGGAAGAACAGAGCGTAACACTTACAGAGTGTCTAATATAATTAAGATCAGGATAAAAGTATTTGATGATAATTAACCTTGCTAAGAATGTACAAATTATCTTATATCAAATCGCAGATTGAACCTATTTGGACATAGATGTAAACTATTTATTTTTCTTTTCCACACGAGCTGGGTTAAACTCAGCTCTACAAGGAATTTAGAAATGAATTTTTTTTTTCTCACTTACTAAACTAAGATTCAATTATAATTTTAGCAAAAGCAAAAGCAATGTAAAGATTGCATAATACGCTTGTCTGCTATCATCAGTATTCTGTGACTTAACCATACATATACATCGGACAGATTCCAGATAGTGTTTTGTTTAATTATTATTAAGACATATAGTATTCGGGTAATATTATTGTCATCAGGTAACATAGTTTAGACAGATGATGTAGCTACCGGCAAAGTTTTACAAATAGCGGACAACATTTAAACAAGATACTAAGAGGAAACGAACTGACCAATTAGATTGCAGTATTTACTTACCTTACTATGGTAGTATGCACGGATTAAGCTCAGAATCGAACTTGACCTTCATCTTCATAGGTAGTAGCTACTGATCAAGTTTGGTAAAAGTCGAACAAAGTTTAAGCAAGATATTAAGCGGAAACTGTAAGAAATATACAATGCAGTGCAAACGAATCGACCAATCAGATTGCAGTATAAGTTATTAATTTTGCACGGTTTTCGTTTAATTTTGAACTTGACCTCAGTCTTCATAGATTCTAACTGTTGTCCGGTTTGACAAGAATCGGACAAAATTTTACCAAGATATTGAGTGGTAATTAATTGACCAATCTCATTGCAGTACGGTACCTAATTATTTATGGATTATGCTGAAAATCGAACTTGACCTTCATCTTCATAGGCTGTAGCTAGTAACAAAGCTAGTAATAAAGATCGGATAAAGTTTAAGCAAGATATTGAGTGAAAACTGTTACCCCTCCCCCTCACCAGTACCCTCCCCTCGCCCGCACGCTAGCACGCTAGCATGCATACATAATACACACTATCATACGACTGGCCTATACAAATTAAATGATTTTATATAACTTTTGGTTAGTTGGGTTATTCCAGTCGATGTACGTATATATATCTGGACTTAGAAGACGAATTCAATTTTCTGTTTATTGTCAATTGTTCTCAAATATAATACCGCTAGTTAAAGTGTCCAAATTGTGAAAAATTGTCAACTTTAACGTTTATAGACGATGTATCTGTGGTACGAAATTTAGCAGCTTTTGCTCTAAGAAATGAATTGTTTTTCTTTGCTTGAAGCAACCAAATGAAATATGTACTACTGCTTCTGTTGTGTGTAAAAACAATAAATACATATGAGCAGATATCCAGAAACAATTATAAATCTATAATCAGGGAATGTTATTTCCCGTTGAAATCCTGTCTGTATCATTGATATGTAATGCTTTCAGAGCAATATCCCTAGTTGATGCGATACTTATCTAAATACTCACCGGAGAGTGACTACAGCTGTTCACATGAGACTTTATGGCCCTGATTTGTGTATGTGTCTGGACTAAGCTATCCTGAACTCGTGATCTAAGCTGTAAGTTGATTTCCAGCCTAATATCCCTGTATGCTGTTTACTCTACAGGTGATATTGTATGCCTTAATCTTGGCTATATGTCTGGAAGGTATATTCATACATGAAATATTTGTCTTCTACATGGTTTGATTGATTTATTAGGGTTTGTCGCCGTAGTTAAGGTTATTTCACTCACACGATGGAGGGAGAGTCCCATGGTTGAAGGAAACAAGCCTTGACAACACTGGAAACACACATAGACAAGAACCACAAAAACAGGACAATCACAGGATGCAATAGAGCGACCTCACAAACAGACCGGTTTCATGTTGCATTTTAGCTTCTAGAGTATACCAGGGCAACAGAAAGCTCCTTCCCAACCGTCCACCCTCTACTTGGGAGAAAAACTAACTAACGTTTTATTTAACTAATGACATGGTGACAGTAGATAAACTAACAAACGCACATTACTAATTTTAGTTTTATTAACAGCTGTTATTAATTGTGTATGTCCTCCATCAGATGCGGTTTGTTCATTAGATGCAATCATTCAATGATATACACAATGTCTCCCACCAATTAACTTTTCGTACTGTACGGTTTATAACAAAGCTTTACGTTGGGATCTTAATTATAGCATTTCACCAGCATGCTGTCTGTCTGGGGATGACATGGCGGTCTTCATTTGACCGGATGCGTCCAGAATGACATCCGATTACTATCAGACTAGACCGGCAGCAATTCCTTTATTAATGACCACGGGTGGTGTAAATCTGTACACTATCTCCAAGAATCGTCGTTGTCATACTAGAGCTACCGTGACGAACTCTTTTCTAGGAGTCATTACTCACAGCATACATGTTGATATTTAGAGCGATCGTTGAGTAATAATGCTTTTAACATTTTTGTCATTTTGTCCCAGGTGATTTGCTGCACGTAATTCAATCGCTCATTACATGCGAACAGCTGTGGTTCCATACTCTTACCTGGTCTGTCAAAGTGCGTCCGAGACGTATTGTATTAAGTTCCACTTCAAGGAAATCGATTTCTCTTCCGTATATCCCATTATAATATTGTTGTTTTCTTCTTCGAGTTAGACATCATGATAGGCCTACTTAATATGCATGTGAAGTATAGTCTTATCTGGTATGTATTATACTAGACATACTGGTAAACAATAATACAGTTTACCTTCTGTAATGTCAACCATTTGAAGGATGTTTCAGATAAGATTTATATGGTTTGCTTTATTACTCTGGATTCTACTCCCCGAGAGCGTTCTGTAATATAATGGCTTAGCGTTCCTTATGCTTGTTCACTAATGATATCTTTCTATCAATATGAAAGAGACAATTAAGAACGATTAGTTACAAAATAAAAATTACTTACTGGAAAGGCCCCGGTGGAAACAGAGCTTGTGTTAACGGGTTTTGTGTAAAGAAAAAAAGGGCCTTCTGGTTTGTTCACCCTGGGATTAGTATAGACTATACTAATTAGTCTATACTAATCCCAGGATCACCTTATGCAGAGGCCATTATGTTTAAGGCATGGTCACGTGGTCATATAAGGGAAAGCGTGAAGAGCATGACCTTTAAACACAAACCAATTCAGCTTACCAACATTATGGGGACAATTCTATCGACTGTGAAAACACAGTTGGTTGGTAATATTCCAAAATGACATCTGAGAAGTATCCTTTTATTTTACTCTCCCAGCTATCAACAATCATTAGAGATCTTATTGTTATATATAGTTCTTATTTTAAAAAGAGATATGTACATTAGTTAGACTGTGGTCTTGAAAGTAATATAATAATGCAACAGCCACTCTGTCGACACACACTTGCGATCTCCATTGTATTATCACCTACTACCTTCAGCTGGAGTTTCTCGTTTGTTTAATTGGCATTAACGTCATTATCAAGGATGTTCCATTTACGTGATTACTTTACATTGCCTGTGTCTTATTTTACGAAAGACAGATAGAACACTCTTAACAAGTCAACCGTAATCAGCGGCGTTTTTGCTTTATCTACTGGACGTCTGATTTATGTTATCTCCAGTAAGTCTTTGCTGTAATGCAGCTAACTTCCAGTTTGAGCTGATCGGCAGCTAAACATCTGTTATACTTAAGTGTTCCATAACTGTGAAATTCTAACAGCCAGCGAAATACACATACCGGCTTTACTCGTGTACGTCTTTCTCAAACTGAATCGTTACAAACTACTTCTGATTTTCAATACATTGTCCACTCCCAATGCGTTTGTGTGTCATACCGATGTACGAAAATGGCAGTCACATTCATGGAGATTATTTTATTTTTCAGATGTATTAAGGTCTGATTTACGTTTCTATATGCGTATATGTTTATACATTATTAATACCTTTCATCCACAATTATACAGCTACAGAAACAAAGGTATATAGAATAGTGACAGTTTGGTCCTGCTGAGTTTGATATGTAGAAGGAACATGTGGAACGCATTGGAATAAGAATAAACAACAAACACAAAATTTCCAAATAAACGGGATAAAGCGACAAAGCAAAAGAATACAACAGAACTATAGAATTACGTCTTATAAAAAACAGTTACCAACGTTAAATAATTCTATCAGCTTATTAATAGACTGTTTGTTCTTGAAATGGTTAAAATGGCCAGCAGAAACAGAACCTGGGTTATGAAAGAACATTATGCAATATGCAGTGAAGTTCATTACTGCTTTGAAATTGGCTAGTGGGTAGTACCTGTGAATGTTCTTGAGTTCCGAATGTATGGACGTGAATCTGACATGTGAACATGGTAATGAAATAACATGCGATGCGTATTAAAGTCTCGCGCGTATCATCATTCACAAATAATTCCATCATCGGCTGATTGCCTCCAACTTCAACGGACACTGTTGCACCCGTCAGTTGGTTCAGGGGACATTTCATTCTCACAAAGATGTCTATGATTCCCTGAGACAGGACGTATCAGGCGGTAAGGACTTTTTGAAGGAAATCCTCAAGTGAATGTCAGAAGAATCCCCAGGAAATCAGAACAAGGACGGATAGGTTGAACAGTCATAAAAACAGTTTTAAGCGGAGGCAAACGTCTTTTTTTGTAACATGGCCATGATCCACACTAGATTCGGAATTTAACAAAACCCATCCGCAACGGTGTTTTGGATCAACGGTAGCGGCGATTTACATACTGCTTGGGCAGTCTTAATAGGATTATACGGATAAACTACAAGCAATTTAATCTAATTGTGATAATGCTTTTTTTCTACGCTTGCAAACTCTTAAAAGGTTGTAATAATATTTAATAACCATTCCGACATTATAGTATTAATAGGCTTTTATCGTAAATATTTGTTTTCATCAAAAATCAACTGACACGTGCTTAACAAAAAGTAATTTGCTTAAAAAGAAAGAACCAGACCATTCGCTTTCAGAAAGTATTCCCCCTATGTCGATAGATTAATTCGAATCAATATGATTTCCCACCGGACCATCTTAGCTCTCCCGCTATTGGAGACTTCAGTCTTTCCATTGTTAATGGATTATTAGTGATTTTGCTGTTAGTAGAAATTTGTCTGCACTACGTGCCGCAAAGATTCATTTAACAAAGAACGAGCACGATTGACCGGAAACCAACTAAATGGCATCCGCTCAACAAAAAGCCATTCAGGACAAATTGAAAACGAGTCTTTCTGCGCAGTCATGTCTGGCGGTATGAAGAGATGTGTGTGACATTTTTTGTTTGCATGCTAGTTGCTTTCTTTATGAATAACATGCTGAAACACAAACTAATGCAAATAATTGAGAAGTTCAGTGTTAACGAATTTATTCTGAATATGTTTATGTTGTAAATCATTACACCGAATAAACCCGCAAATTATTAAATTAGTAAGTAACTGGATGGATGGGTAGGACAAATCTACATAAATGAACTATAGAAAACACAAATGTACCAGGTTTCACGAGAGGCAATATAAAGAGTTACTTGGTCTGTTATGTATCATATGGAACCTGAATGTATTTACTAATTATGACAACATCAATCTATAAAGTTGGCTGACATTGGGTTAATCTACATGTATGATAATGATCTAATAATAATCCCAGGGATATGCCATAACCATCAGTCTAATCATCGCTGTTTGTTTGACATATGAACTCCACAAAGCGCACGTTATTTACTCATTAGTCGGAGAGAAACCCTATCGGACCACTTTGTCTGTCCGAATATTGCTAATGACGCAAACTATGAATGCTTTAGAACACGGCATGGTCATCAAAACAGAATACGTTCATTTTCTTTAGACGGATCTCAATCAATGGGTAACAACTTGTCAAGTCCTACAAATGTTTTATTTTACGTTAGAGGATTAAGTCTGTAGCTGTCGATTCCTTTTTGGATAAGTGCAATTGTAATCCGTGTAAGGGTTAACGGAGTGTTACTCGCCAATAATCTTATTCGTCTATTTTATTAGGTAGCTCTTTCTTAAACAAAATGAACTCAAACATGGCGTTGCCTGCTTGTTCATGTGTCGTTCACGTGACGTATAATGGCGTCGTTGTTTCTAATTTTCTTGTTTGTGTTCAGTTCCGACCAGACTGACGTACATAGCAGTCTGACTAAGAAGGTAGTTATCATGGCTGCATGGGTAACGCTCCTCGCTCTGCTACCCTTGTTCAACTAACTTACGAGCTAAGTTCACAAGCAGCTCATCATTGCGGAACTTTATTCTTCTCACCTATGTGGTTTATCAGTTTGTGTCACGAGCATTTCATCGCTATAATGCGGTCGCACAATACACCCTTGGGAAGATTTAAAATCCATCTAGAAGACGCTTTTTCGGTAGATCACTGTGGACTACTATATTGCGTTAGAATTGTTCAGACCTCTAATTGCTGTGCGATGTTATGGAATTTATTCTGGATTAATTACATTCACCATTCGGGTATAACTCTTCCTTTAAATTACGAAATAGGCTCAATGAGGGCTTTTTTTGTCCTCGCTGTGCACAATAGCGTTTCAAAGTATTCCCAAATGGATGGGTATCCAAGAAAACAGAACATCTGCTTCACTGCGTTCTGTACTTTCATACAGTTTAACAACGTGCAGAGTTTTATAATCCAAATCGATGCTCGACACGATCTTAATAAAGTTTAGCTTTCAAAGTTTAAACGTTGAAGATAAATGACAGCCCAAACTATAAAACCATTTCTAATGTAGGTCTCAAAACGCATCAAAAGGACAAAGTCTCACCTTGTCTGAACCCACACTGTATTCTGATCAGACAGTTCTGGTCCTGCATGACAGATATCTCGTTGGCAGGTTGATTTGCAATGTGAGATGAAAGGTGAACAATAACATATTAGTTAAATTATTTATAGAACCATTTACTGCTAAAATGGCATCTGGCTCGAGCTTGTCCTAACATATCATATGAAAGGAATACTTATTTGCTTTGTTAGATGTTCATCTTGGCACTCTCTTCAACGCGTTGGACGAGAGATGTTCAAGGATGATAAGATAATGATCACTGCCACAGAGGTCACCGTGTAATTCCAAGAAAAGTCTTGGAGAAATATTTCATCTGTGACAGGGAATCCCCAATTTTCTGAATAAAAATATGTGACATGACCATCAGTAAGAAAAATCAGGATGTTCTCTCATATAGAATGATCTTAAATTTTGCCCTTCTTACTTAGGGAATTATTGTCTCACAACTTCCCTTAGTGCAGTAGAGGGGTTTTGTACCGAGGGAAAGTAGAGTGCTACATTTACGAGGGACATACATTTTTTCATTTTGTTCGGAGTTAAATGCCGTTCTCTAGGATAATTCAAGAATGTAGTCGTTACAGTAATAAACCATAACGATATCCACTGTTAAATGGAAGGAGGTGACGAAGAACATTGAAGAGGATGGGCCATTTAGCTTTACCCAATCAAATAACTCTCGATTCTAAGGCACTTTGTATCCAAGGTATTAACGAGTCGTCTCGATCTTTTCACCCTTTGCCTTAGAAATGAGTACTTTTTCTTTTGAGACTCATTCATCGTTCGAATGTTTTGCGATATAATACATTAATTGATAGGCCAAGTCAATATAAGCGAGTGGAATTATCGGTCAAACCATATACGGCGATAGATCTGGGAGCAATACCGACTAATAAATAACAAGTCGTCCATCGGTTACGTTTGATCCACCGCAATCTGTCTGGAGTAGTGTGTTAAGATACCAGAACCATCGTAGTTATTTTGATTTGACACATGAACTTTTCGCGTGGCACCGTCTATAAATTGATATAAGGACCATAAACACCGAAAGAATAATTTACGCTAGATCTGACAAAGCCTGTCTGGAACCATTTACTGATGCTGTAAGGTATTCAGTTTTTGACGAAACCTCTTCAGTGGCGGTTGACTTCCGTATCTCTAGAGAGCCATGTGGGCCGAGTGAGTATTCCAACCTTTGCATCCGTCTAAAATCGATCACGAGTGGTCGCGCTGATACGTCAATTTCTTGTATCAATGGCAGTGTCGGAATGTTGACCCCGTTACAGACAGGACCCAATGCTGTCTGGAATTGTTTTACTTATTGATATCCCAATCTTAAATAAAAAAATTTTAAAATAGAGCCCTAGAACTCCTCTGCCGATAATACGCCAGCGGTGTTCACATAATCCCATCTACGGGTGATATCCAGACTGTCAGTGTTCTTTCTTTACGTTCTATACCGATTTCCTATGACCGCCTTTGTTAAAGCTTCGAAAAATTTAGTTGATTTAACCTTGTGGCCAGAATGATAGACGACGACCTTATTAGTAGATGTTCCAAACACCGGTGCACTGGGTAAATAAATTGTGTTTACAATTCTCTCAAAGAATCCAGGCAACCAAGACAAATTGTTGGGAATTCATGTCCGTCCGCTAACCTTCTCCAGCGTAATCAGAAAGTGATTGTATTTGTTCAATAAAATTCCAATACACACTTAAGTATTTCAGATAGTCCAAGACCAGCTAAAAAGTTATTGCTTTCAGTTTTGGGAATTCCCATTTATTGTAAGCAGAGGCATATTTTGTCTAGCACTTGTTGTCGTCCTGTCTCGTCTTACCACCAACTCAAGTACTAAAACTCCTCTTTACACCTCTGGTCAATATTTCCTTAAAGCTGGTCAAATATAACCCGGCTCCCCGAATAGAGAGGATTTTTCAAATACTTGTTTGCATAATTCAAGGTTAACGATTAACGAAAAGCGATTTAAGGAATTCTAATAAGTTATTTTCAAGTAAGGTTAAATACGACCTTCCCACATTAATTACACTGTATAACCGTTAAGTATTATGCGACACGAGTGATATTATACAAGTACTGGAAGGGGCCAGTTGCTCGAAAGCCTACCAGTTGCATACACCATAGTGAATCTCGAATAGAGGATTAGATGTATGCCTTTAACTTTAATTTCGGATTAAATTGAATAGCGCTTAACGCCAGCTATCCAAGAACAAAACAAGTTGACTTAAGATAAAAATCTCGGATCAAATTTACGCAATGACGAGCTATCACAGTTTCGACGTCTTCTTAATTTTGAAGTCAAAGCGCATTTTGTAACCATCAAGTACCATCTAGCTTTTTAACGCAGACTGGGAACTTTGGGATAAACCCGCACCATTACTG
>JAQQZZ010137349.1:0-13386 GCA_030265115.1 Mopalia vespertina | reverse complement strand
TACTGTCCTCACAATGTAGCGAGAAAGGGAGGGAAAAGAATAACCAAACAGAATTGTACATGAATCTAAATACTGTTTATATTTTATGCCTAGTCTTGTCAAATATTTAATTATGTACTAATATAAAATTACGTCTAGGTAACATTTTGACAGACTATTCATTTTAAATGTGAGAACAACAAACAATACAGCAGGCAGTTACCTGTTTTGACATGTAGCTGGAGTGAATGTTAATAGAACATTACAAGTCTGTGATGATCACTATGACATCAATAGTTCTTTTATGCAACATTTTGACAATCATTCTCTAAATGTGGCTATTTTAGGCAAAACACAGTTCTATTCTTTATATAATACAGATTTCACAGATGTCTTTATAGAATGCCTTTTATTTACATGTAACTATCGTGATAGTGTTGCAATACCTGTAGGACCAAGGGCTTAGGCAGACACCCGTCCACGCATCCAAATGGACACCCTGAAGTGAACAATTGCCTCATTTGGACACCTTGTTTTAAGAAACTCTAACATGCAGGAGATAGGAAAACTGTCAAAATTGGACACCCAGTAATTTGAAAAGTGAAGCAAAATGACTATTTTGGACACCATACATGTACTTTTGATTTCTGACTAAGCCCCTGTCTAGGACATAATTTTGTCATACTATTGCAAGACAGCTATTATAATGGTTGAATTTGGCCTAAATTAAGAACAGAATATTTATTTTAAAGTTTTAAGAATATTCATCAATTCCATAGACAGACTTTCAGTTCAATTTGTCAGTAACTTTCAATAACCCTGAACCACAATTATTTCTGTTATCCCATTATCCATGGTCTTTAAATGTTCCATGTTAACCAAACAAACATCATGGAAACAGGCCAAGAATGAAACTATCGCTACAACTATCAGTTAAACTTGTGTGAATTATTATAACATCGCCTATTTTTTTTGATAGTTAAATATTTTGGAGCAACAAGTTTGATGTAGTATTATTATATATATGTTAACATGTCTAGTTCTTAAGGTTATTAGACCCATACAAGTAAGATGGTAGGACTTCAATATTATAGATAAAAACTGCACAGGCAGCAACATTAAAAATGAGCACAAGACTATTAAATGTTTCAAGTTACAACTGTAAAACCTACAGACTAGCAGTGCCAATGTTTTACAGTGCACGGCTTAACAATGCAACGTGTTCAGGAAGGCGCAAGGACTAAGATTTACAGGGCCATTAACTCTTTTCACAACAGATCTTTGAACAGTTGGTTTGACATTGATTGTTACAGGTCTGTTATTAGACCTTGACACTAATGATTAGAAATGTTATGATCACAATGACAATGGTGACAAACATACACATACATATAGGCAGATAGCCAATACATATGTACCATCAATTTATGACTGAGTCTGTAACGAACGGGTGCCTTCAATAAGCTTACATCATGTGTTAGGTGCATTTTCTTTTATACATACATTATAATTTTCCCAACAAATTAAAGGCAAAAAAACATTGACAATCACATGTTTATACTCAAGAATAAAAATGCTTATCATTTCATGGATCATGAATCATCACGTGATCTACAATGCCTAAATATTGTTGTTGCCAGTGGCTCACAGCACTAAAATGTGTGAAAGAAGGAAACCACCCTGTTTATTCATGCTTTAGTACATGCTTTTTGTCCATTAGATCAGTAATTTCTCACACTTGTAACATGTACACCACTAATGATTTTAGTATTGTGGACTGATAAATAACTGGCTGCAAGCACCTGTCATAAACTACTGGTCAGCCTGACCAGTAGCCTGTGGACCATTTACTGAAATTTAACCCTGCTAAGCCCAAGTACAAGCCACAACACAAAGGCACCAGATCAGGCTGGATTTGTGTTTCTCCTTCCAGTCACCATCTGTCAGAGAACTAAGAAATGAAATCTGGACTAGATAAAGTAATGTCATCTTGATTTGTTTTATTGGATAGCTGTTTTATTGGATAGCTGTTTTATGACACACTTCTGGTTATTTCACTTTACAAGCAAGTACATGCACATAGCGTCCCTCTTACAATCCCCACCAATAGTGACAAAATTGTTTGTTTGTTTGTTTGGGGTCTAACGACCCACTTAAGATTTTTTCTTTCACTTGACAATGTAGTACAGGGTATGCCAATGAACACTAGACAACAATAGATAGCCCGTATGTCACAGAGCAATGGGGCACAGATCTAACAAGCTCATCTATACACTATTAGCAGGGCTCTCGATGAATAAAATATAGGCGAGTGATCCACCACTCTCCTACATTTAGATTTAGGCGACCTGTGGAGAGGTTTTAATATTAACCTAGTTAAAATTGGCAATGAAATTAATGGTACAGGCGAGTAGGCCATCACTCTCCTTATTATCTACTTGGGTGAGAACAAGGCGAGTGTGAGTGATCACTCTCCTTTCGTTGAGAGGCCTGATTAGTTTAAATGCAGTTGTTAAGTTGCAATATTAACTAGATAACATGTTACTATCTTTCAAACAACTGGGCTCTGGTCATTTAAATCACAAAACCAGAGATATACTTCAAATAGGTTGTTGTGTTGATTGGGGTATTATGCCCTACTTAAGGTAACAACAGGTTATTGCCCAATGTTTCAATTTTTTGTTTGCGATTTAATGTTGTAAACTTACTTAATTATTTCACTAATCTAAGAGTGTGTCAGTCTAATGGGTGAAGGAAACCCCCCCTCGACCTCACTGGTAACAGCCACAACAGAACCTAACGTTTGCATTTGTTGCTGCTTTGCTGATTTTTTAAAAACATAAAAGTGCATTTATGAAAAATAAACTTATAGCAAAATTGTTTGATGGTCGGATTGAGAAAATTTGTCAAAATCAGTAGCAAAATGCAAATAAAGAGGAACAGCACTGCTGCCTGGCCTGTCCTTCTGGCCCCTTAGCTCAAAAGGAAGTCCAATGAGTGAAAACAACTACCCTCTTGCATGTATCATTGGCAATAAACATATTATAAATGACAAGACAGAATAATCTTAAGACAGAGCCGAATTAAGAAAGATCCTTTAAGCCAATACTAGGTGCATTTCTAGACCTAAATCAGTGTTTGCTTTGATTTAGGTTTAATGTCATACTGAAGGATTAACTTATTCTATGAAATTGTAATAAATCCTTCTTTTTGCTTGTCTTTAAATTTGTTTTCTCACTAAAAGTCACTGATCCTTTCTTCTTTCTCAAATTAAAATCCTGGAATTTGCCAGGTACCCAATGCACTCTATTAAAATTTCATGATCTTTGTACTGTTTTTGCACAGAAACTTGTAACTACTGGGAGTACATGTATGCAAGCAAATTCCAACACAGTAGAAAGTACCAGCTCAAGTAATTAAAGCAAGAAAATATCCATTTAAATCCTAAAGCTTCCTGGGAGATCAAAATCTTTTTTAACAGATTGTATTTGCTGGATCAGCTTTGCAGATTGTATAAGATAATGTTAAATTACATTTTTATCAAACCTTAATCAAACTACATCAACTTAATTCATAGACATGTCTACTTGAAAACAATAAACATATGAATCAACATGAATATAAAAATAAGCATGCACAATTTTCTTTCTCTAAAATAATACTACAAAGCACAGCAGACAACCTCTTATTCACTACTTATGCAAGCTTACTAATAATTTGAATGTAGATCATTCTCCAGAAAGCCGACGGATTACTGAGTTTCATGGTATTGATTTAATTCACATTTAAGTCATTCTTATCAATTATTTCCTTGCAAGGAAATCACAACTTCCATTTATTTCTCAATTCCTGCTTTCCCTATTCACATAAACTGAGTTCAAGTGGGTACTGCTTACAAAAGAAAGTGGGGTTTTTTCAAAAAGAAAGGTTATGCTGATGTCTACATCCTGTATCCCATCCTACGTTGACACTGCATCAGTCCGTTTGTCTTTAGCCGTCACCTTAAGTAGGTCTGTGTGCACTACTGTCTCCATGTACATTCTGTGGCCTCATTAATACTCTAATAATTACAATACCTGCTAGGCTTTTGTGGCAGACAAAATACCTGTAGTTCTGGGTTAACACTAACCCTGACCCGGCACTTATCATTAACACCAAAGCTAACCCTCACTATTATGTTATATCTTACATTACAGTCTTAGTACAATACTCATTGTAACTTATACCTGTATAATTACAACAAAACTACAACAAAACATCACATTTTATTTGTTACTTATCAGAAAATAGAGTTTCTTTTTTCACATTTTGCAAGAGCACACAGTGGATATGAACTACGAGAGATACTGGTTGAGTAAGCAGTTGAATTGATCCAAATCAATTAACATTCGTATCTTAGGAGGTTCAATTCATTGATTGGTTATGGGGGACCGTGTTCCTTCTGTTTGTAAAAGACACAAAAATCCTTCATTAATTCATTGTTGTTTGGAACCACTTTTTCCAAACTGGCTAATAAGACTTTTAATATTAAAGGACAACCATATAATTATCGATAGTTCAATATTTTTTTATTTGGGACATATTATCATTGCAATAGCCTGGTACTGATAGTGATACAGATGTAGTTAAATTGGACCCTCCCTACCTGTATGGATTATCAACTATATATATATTACGTTACGTTTATAAGAAATATGTGTGACTCCCTCAGATAACTGGTTACCTGAGGTTGACAAGATGAATCATGCAATATACAACATACATTATGTAAAAGGTAAAATACATTGCTGAGCATTCATCAGGAATCGGGCATAATTTATATTTTTAAAAAAATTTGAGGACATTATAATCCTGAGATGTGTCCTTAAAGAATTCTTGGCTCACCACAAAAGTGTGTGCTGCCATTTTTTATTGTAATTAATCAGCGGATTTAGAGAAATGTGTATTCGTTACAACAGGTGGCCAGCCGAAATTCCTCCATCTTATCGTCTCATTAAATAACAATAGATTGCTAGGACCTGACAAGGTAAGGAGCCATTCTAATCATTGCTCACTCCTCTGGAATGCCTACGATCAGCTTTATTCATTTGCTAATCACTCAACTGGAACAATACCAGAGCACTGATCAGCCTTTAAAAAAGTCTGCCAGATTTATACTTATGTGTGTGTTTACTGAGAATAGCTAATTGGTGGTGAGAAAAGCAGCCAAGCTAGGACATTTGTACTAAATAGAATAAGAGAGTAATGTGCAAGGGGTCGAACTTCATTAGAAAGGTGCATTACATATAACCTGAAATGTTTGAATAAACACTTTGTTTAAGTAATTTGTAGTAGCATCCTGTGCCCGCTTGTCAGGTCTTCAAAGCTTTTACAAGGTTTTGCTATACCCTGCATTCTTTCCCTTTGCAAGAAAGGATTAAAACAGTTCTTGGATATATATCGAATCATTAACGCATATGAGGACTAATTATTTTTTTCAGTATTGACATCGTTTTATGAACTTTTACCTAAAAGTGCTATTTTCTCAAAACTCGAAATTTCAGACAAGAAATATTGTATAATCGTTCAAAATGTGCATTTTCTTTTGAATCTTTGAGAATTGCTAAAATGGGTGTACTCTACAATATGACAGAAGTTTTTTTGCAATACTTTTTACCAGACATTTTTCACCGTTCTAAGGATAGAGGTTTACCTTTCAAAATAATAACTTTATTCCAAATGATCTAGCTAAAATTCCTTTTGTCATTTTATAACATTTGTATGTAATCAAAAGAATTTTGAAAAAAAAAAATGAACGGTTTTGGATATATTTACTTTTTCGTCAACACTTACTTGTCGATTACAAAATGTCGTTACCATAGCAACCAGTGGGAAATTTTTTTTGAAAACTTTATTTTTTACCAAGTGGCATCTTAGTACAGATTTCAGAAGATTTTTGCATTTAATTTCTAATTATTATTGAAAAATATCCCTAAGGTACCCTGTCTGGCCTATCCCCAAAACTCTAGAAAGGATGGACAAGGCCTGCATAAGTTCATAAAGCTACATTAAAGGGTTCACAGAAGTCAAGTTTAACTACCCTAAATGCACTAAATTTAAGACATCATTTTTTGAAAAACTCAATTCAGACTCCATTTCGAATGTTTAAGTATGATAAAAATAAATTGTTGGGCATTAAAAATGAAAAAAAAAAGAATCAAAATCTGGACGTCTATAAACCCCTAGTTTAAAACCTGAAGATTTAGAAATAAAATGACTCTATTGCTTCATCTTTTGGCCTATTAATTGTTGAACCCTAACTGCTCTGACCTGTAATCATGTAACCAGTAACCAAATACTTGTGTCTCCTTGACAAAGGAGTACATGTGGCTGCATAACTTTGTATTAAACTGATAGGATCCTGAAAATGACAGATAATAAGGTAAATTGTCCTTGTCATCATTCATGGGCATTACTATGACCAGCTGCCAATTCACAGAATTCAGACACTGCAAAACAGAAGTGCACTCTCTTTGTTTTAAGTTAAGGTTACCGTCGCCAATGCGATGTTAAGTCCAGGTCAATCTGCAATTTAAACATAGGTGGTGGTACATACATGTACATCATTTCTTGTTCGAGCTTTTACAGTCATGGGGGCAAAAGCAAGACTCTGACATCACTGGAGAGAAACAAAGATTGTCAGGACAGGATGATTGATTGATTGACCAGTGTTTAATGTGTTCAAGGGTATTTCACTTATATGGCAACTATGTATCAGACAGCAATTACCACACTAATACAACCCCATGATGTGAAGTGTTTTGCTCTGTTGGAAAATTAATGTTTCTCCAGTGCTAAGTAAAGCAGTGTGTGTATACCTGAAACATACTGCCCTCAGCCAGAGGTCCAAGACAGGACCACCAGAAGACAGAGATGCCCCAAGATCTTTTTCTTGTTACCCCTTCAGGCATGTGCTGTAATCTTTTCCGGCATAATCTTAAAATCGGTTCTCAAAATTTTGTCAGGTAACGTAACATTTGCATTTTCCCCTGGTTTGCCGATTTTTTCAATACATAAATGTGCTTTGGTGAAAAATAAAGCAAAATGGCATAAAGCAAACTTCATTGATTATCGGATGAAAAATTTGTAAAAATCAGTAGTAAAATTCAAATTTAGACGAAGACTGCAAATAATTAGGTCCTCCTAAATTAAGTTTGCATAACCATGGGGAAACCCCGTTCTGACCCTTCTCCCCAACAGAACAGGCCTGCCCTTACATGTACATACTGATTATACTCTAGGGCAAAAGGATTTGTTCGTTTGTTTGATTGGTGTTTAACGTCGTACTCAAGGGTATTTCACTTGTATGATGACGGATTGTCCACTTCACACTGCTCCTTGCCTAATTATGGTAAGAAACTTTGTAAAAACCAACCCCGCAATTGCCAGAGCCACATCGGTGACTCGATCCTGTGAACGGTAAATCGAAGTAGGATTAGCAAGCGCACACGCTACCACTAAGCCACATCCGCGGGCCTAGGGCAAAAGGAAGCTCCATACAAATTGAAAGTCACTGAAATTCATGTTCCTGCATTTTGTTTTCACATATTTTTACTGTAAATTGCAGCTTTAAATGTATATAGTCTGGTCTGTTGGTTTGTTAGAATGAAGTTGGAAGTAAGTTGAAAGCCCTACTTAAGGTTATTTCACTCATATGCCAGCCCTGGCAGTGAGTACCGATAGGAAACCTCATAGAAACCACCCCGTTATTGCCAGAGCCACATCAAGTGACTCACTGATATACATGAGGTCGACAGCTGACTAGAACCTGTGATCGGTACATTGAAGTAGGATCAATAAGCCGACTCGATAACCATTGAACCGTGTCCTCTTGTAGTTTTTTGATGGAAAAATCTCATTTTAAAGAACTGCTGTGATCTCAAGAAATACATGTACCAGTGCATCTTGACATATTAAGCTAGGTTGACCATCTGAATTTAAACATGCATGCAGTGCACATGTTAGTGTCCTCATGAGGTTAGCTGTAAGTCCTGCAGTAGATGACCTGGCAGATTAACTAGACCGGAACATACTTCACCTCAGAGAAGCACAGGAAACCAGCAATCCCAAACATAACAAACTACAGTCGGAAACCAATCATCCGATACAAGATCAAATCTCGTCAGATGTGTGTCAAGACAGTTCAAAATTCTTTACACTATGATTAAGTGAATCATTGTCCACAACAATAAATGTGGCTTCATACACTTCAGTACACAACAGCAAATGACTTTTTTATGAGCATATAACACTTGTTACGCCATAATAATTGTACATTTTATATAAACAACCCATGAATGAACTATCTTTTACGTGCATTTTAAAGTGACTTCTGAGGCAACTGAAACAGATCACAGAAATATACCTGCCAGAACTTCAATAAATTTAATTGATTTTAATCACTGCACTTGTTGGTGAAATTATAGAGGAAAGAAATATCCAGTCAGATCTATGTAATATCAGAGTGATATGAGCTACTGCTATAAGCTCATTTGATTGTTTCTTTGCCTGGGGTTTTATTTTATGTAAGGGTATTTCACTCGCATGAAGGTGTGCCATCTCAACTGGAGAAGGGAGCCACACTGGCTGTACATTACAATCACTAGAAATAATATTACCATTACAGACAGACTCCGCGTTACCACTTAGCTCTGACTGAGACCACCAGCTCTTTGGTATATATAAATATTACCTGTAATACTTGAAAAAAAAAAAAAGAATAGTAAATTTACATAAAACATTCAATGTTTCTAACTTTTACAGCATAAGCATTAGTAATTCTGCCAAAAGCTCATATATATAGAACATCATTATTATATGTACCAGGGTCTATTCTTAATTTCACAGAGTTGAGGGTCAAGCAAAGGTCACAGAAAAGAAGTATGGTAATTAGTGATTCTAAAGGGTTATATGATAAGGTTACATACATGTTCAACTAAAACTGATTAGAAGGTATAAACTGGTAAAGGTCTCAGCAAAGTTTCTATACTAATTAGCACAGGGTCCATAGAGTTTACACTGGCTCTGTCCATTAGAGTGAACCCTCCGTAAAACCGGATCTAGTTCAGTCTCTGCTCAAATATAATTGGTATAATTTGATCAGTAATGACTTACACCTGTACTAAACTGGGATGTTATTCTTGTTAACTAGCTCAAATTAAAGGCAACTTTCAAATTCTTTATCAGATAACATCATATGGAAAAACAAGTCACTTTTCCTTCTTTGCCTGTTGTTTAACACCATTTATAGATTATATAACATGAAACATATCCGTATAAATGTATATGTTTGATTGGTGTTTCATCACACTGCAGTGACTGCACATTACGTCGTGACAGCCCAATGCTGGAAGTAAACCTTCCCCAACTCCTGAAGGCAGCTACTGACAGTTTGGGAACTCTCTTCATACATGTAAAGATACTTGTATAATATTCAAGTGTAGCACTAGTGTCAGTGACTGATTATCTGATTTTAAGTCTTTTTAGGGGCTGAATATAATAGACCACTCAAGATTAAAAAAAAACTCAATTTAAGCTGAAAAATATTCAACATTTTCCTTTTCAACTACGAATATTCAATATTTTAATGAAATATAATTTCCTCCATAGCTTTTATTGTAAAAATGTAGGGTTTTCATAAAATTAAAAGGCTGCCAAATCATAATTTTATTCAATTTTGGTAACCAAAAATTCAATTTGTCAGAAAAGGTAGTCAAGAAAATGACTTCAGTCTTCTATGAATCCCTGGGTGTAAAAGATAGTCTACGACTCTACGGCGTAAAACATCAATCAATCAATAAAAGATAGTCTTGATTATGATTTATAACTCATGAGGATCTACTCGTAGAGAATCAGTTACATGGTAAATTTGAAAGTTGACAATATAAAACTAATGATCTGCGTTTTATCACTGTTAACTGGTTCCAACCTCTCTAATGTCAGAAGGCAAAAATGTTAAAATGTTTAAGTTGAATATATTTCTGTGGACCCAATTACATGTAGTCCGGTTAGACATGTCCAAACATACAAAAACCACAACGGATAAATTGTATGTATGACAAGAAAAGCCTGAATTTGTGGATTGGGGAGACCTGATGTCAGACCAGAAGTAGAATCCATTATTATCTTTGAAAAGGCTGTATTAAGGTGATTACTTCAAATTCAGCAGAAAAATGGGGACAGTCAAAATGGTAAGCAAAGTCACATATTAATGGTGTAATGAAACTGTGAATACCAATTATTCAGCTTTATAAAACTTTTAAAAGCTGCATGTAGATTTTTCTTATCAAATGAAAAAAAGGTTTTATATCTGTATAGCCAATTTAACCAAAAGTTGTCTACTCTTTCAAACATTTTGCAATATATTTCAACAAAATGAACAGATCAACACAATGTACAGGTCAACACAATGTACAAATCAACACAATGTACAAATCAAAACAATGTACAGGTGAATGCAGTGTACAGGTCAACACAATGTACAGGTCAACACAATGTACAGGTCAACACAATGTACAGGTCAACACAGTGTACAGATCAACACAATGTACAGGTCAACACAATGTATAGGTCAACACAATGTATAGGTCAACACAATGTACAGGTCAACACAGTGTACAAATCAACACAATGTACAGGTCAACACAATGTACAGGTCAACACAATGTACAGGTCAACACAATGTATAGGTCAACACAATGTATAGGTCAACACAATGTACAGGTCAACACAATGTACAGGTCAACACAGTGTACAAATCAACACAATGTACAGGTCAACACAATGTATAGGTCAACACAATGTACAGGTCAACACAATGTATAGGTCAACACAATGTACAGGTCAACACAATGTACAGGTCAACATGATGTATAAATCAACACAATGTACATGTCACAATGTACAGGTCAACACAATGTACAGGTCAACACAATGTACAGGTCAACACAATGTACAGGTCAACACAGTGTACAGGTCAACACAATGTACAGAACTTACAACAGCAACCAGAAGAAAATCGGACAACTTCTGCTTGTTTTGGCTGAATTTGGTTTTTACCATGGCTCCGTGTTATCTTTGTTTTTATTGGACGAATGATACTGTGACCTTTTGTGAAAGCCCAGTAAGCTTGACCCAATTGAACAGTATAAGTAGAGTGATTCGTTAGATCTCAATATAGCGACAAACAAAACATGGGGAGCGTTTATGAGATCTGATTTTAATTAGATTGTATTGCACCCTTAACATTTTCTAATCTAAAACATTTTTATAAGTATTTTCTGATCTTTGTACAGGAAATGATAAAAGTCAATTTCTTACTAAGTAACCCAAACAAACAAAAATCTGGTTCAAGAGGTAATCTTTTTCCCTGGAAATTAAGTATTTTTGCCATGAAAACATTGGCTATTGAATACTTCTGGGTCAAATTGAATATTTTATTCAATCTACGGGCAGCTAAACGGCATACAGATTGCAGGTCTACATTCTGTATCGTCCCCTGCATGAGACAAGTACTTGTACTTGCTGAACCAGAATGCTCAAATACATGGAGATAACTTGCATGAGGCAGAAGTCTAATTTCTTCTTGTTTAGGAGGATTCAGAACTGTGTGCAATTTTGCTTGCTACGTGTAACATGTGTATTTTCATAACTACTTTTGTAAGGGATTTATTATATTGGATGTATTAAAAATTGTATTCATGTAACAGAAATTTTATGCATAAAATATATAAAAAATATGCACTTGCCAGTCTAGACTGCCTGGGAAAGAATGACATTCTAACTGGTAAGTTTATCTGGAAGATGAGGACATTCCCCTCACAACCTGGGAGAGAATGACCACCCACTGGCTAAGGGCAGTGTAATTGAAGTATACACATGCTGTTTGGTATGGAGGAACATTAATTTTCCAACAGAGCCCTTGTATATAACAATTCTCATTATAATTATGTTGTTAACTCTTTGGAAGTACACGGTAACACGTTAAGACTGCTGTCATATATATGAAATATCCGTAAACACGGCATTGAACACCAATCAATCAACCCATAGAATGACAGTCTACCTGGAGGAAAATGACAGTCTACATGTATTTGTTTGTTTGTTTGATTGGGCTTTAACGTCCTACCAGAGCTGGAAATAACTTTTTTTTTATCACAGGAAAATTGTCCTGCTCTTTCTGAAAGTAACAGGACATTTTTTATTTTCACAGGACATTTATTTTACCTCGCAGAAAGTTATTACTTGCACATGTATGCTGCACTTGATGATTTTTCCCCCTATATGCACCCCTGGGAAACCATGCAGCCAAAAACCAGTGAAATCCTATGTTTTGAGGGTGAAATTTTCAATTATAAAATTTTTGTTTGAGGACCTTTTCACTTTTTTCCAGGAGTACTGAAGAAATAAAAATGATTTAACACCAAAGACACACTTTCTTGAGTTGTAATATATTTATTAAAATTATCTGTAAAATAATGAAATAAAATGATGATAAAGTTGACTGATAATATTGACTACTCAGGTCAATACTGGACTAGTGCTATTAACAGTAAAAAAAACGTAAACAATTTCCTGGTCAACTGTGCCTGTTGAACCATCCATAATGACACTAAAAAAAGGCGAACTGTGCAAATGAGTTTACCCTGGGACCTAACATGTTAAGGTCCCAGGTTTACCACTCACCTCGAATAGCATCAGCAATGTATTTCACAAAACAGGCAGCCATTTTTCTATTTACATAGTTTTGCATCAAATGCAAATCAAAGTTCACTGTTTGTAAGTAAAGCAGGTGATGGAAATCCGAAAAAGGCTTGTTGTATAAAGGAAAAGGGAAGTCGTAAACAATTTCAACATTCGTTGTTTTTCTTGATTTGTCATTTTATTTAGGCGTTTTAGAAATTCGCTGTCATCTGGGTTATCTGTAGCGTTCTTGGCTGCAGTGCTTTTTATATGTGCCTTACAGATCCAACAACAAAAATATTTTTATGACACCCACAAGTTCTGTCAAAATCGCAACACGTTGAACACCATATAGTTTTAAGTTCCGGATTAAAACACCGCCAGGTTCTGTTTGTTTGCCATTCAATCTTGAATTTGCAGTCGCCTTTCGGCTGTTTAAAAGGCGACAACTTTTTGGGGAGATCATTCGATGATTTTTTCTTGTTGTTACACGTAGCAACTGTCAATCCGAAGCGAAGTAGTCCCGCCATTTCAATGTCTGCCAGGTCGCGTGGTAACCTAATTCCTGTGCGAGCGCTACTTCCACTGGTGGGTGTCTAGTACCTTATTTGTGGGATAAAGACAGAACGGCACATGGAATGAGGTTTTGTTTTATGGACCAATCAAATGCCTATTTGAAACACGTGT
>JAQQZZ010137338.1:0-13386 GCA_030265115.1 Mopalia vespertina | reverse complement strand
CAGTAATGGTGCTGGTTTATCCCAAAGTTCCCAGTCTGCGTTAAAAAGCTAGATGGTACTTGATGGTTACAAAATGGATTGGGTCATTTTATACATTTTGGGGTGTACTTGTTCCGATAAACTTTGTTTTGGCTGGTATCTCAGACATTTGAACTAGTTCAAATTTGGGGCCATTTTGGGGCGCAAAGTTTGTGATTATTTTTAGTTGGTACCTACAATGTTTGAGCTAGCCCTATTTTGGGGCCTCTTTGAAAGGCCCCAGGGCCTACACACAGCAGCTGCTCCTGGGCAGAAATCCCTTTTTGTATATTTCATGTTGATCCCTGTGTACTCCACAGCTCAGATACCTCGTTCCTATGACCAAAACGCTCTGGGCTCCCAGTCTATAGGCTTCATGACATATATTTCAGTTCCATTCCTGTCTTGAGGTGAATTTAAAGTCGACACCAAACAGTTACATCACTCTTGCAAATGGAACAATTCTTTTCCTGTTCCAATGAAGGAAATACTTTTCACACAAAGATCAAACAGTTTATCTTAAGCCATGTTGTTTTAGGAAACAGATATGTTATTTTAATTATAGCTCATGGTCATTGTTTAGTTTGAATGACCGTCCATATAACTGCACTGACATTACTTACCTAACTCAATCCTGCGTCTCTTGAAAGTCTTAGCAAACTGTTCCAGTTCCTCTAAATCAATGTTTTCTTCAGGCTAAAATGATACAAAAGATAGCATGGAATCATTAACCTTGAAGACCACCCTTAATTTTTCTAACAATAAAAAGTGAGGCTAGTCAAATATGCAATCACTAATCATGGAGTTTTAGGAGTAATACAAATCAGGTGAAGATGAGGATGAAAGAAACTGACCAAAGCCCTTAGCGTCTAGGTTGAAGACAACCCACTGATTTTACTATTTGCAAATTCTGCATGCATGATTTTGAGGGTAGTCCTGCTAGATCAATATACTTGCCCAAGCTGTTGCATCAACAGGGTAGAAAGAAAGTAGGAAATGCAAGGACGTTTATCACAAAACTCACTTCTTCAATTTGTTAAAAAAAAATAAGAGATTATTTAATCAATAAGGCCAGGTATATGTTGACTTACCAATGGTACAGGTTGTAAGGAAGATTGTGCTGTTGTTGTCGGCGAGGTAGGGGAGACAATCATAGGCTGTGGAGCAACAGTAACGGCTGAAGGAGTTGATACAGCCTGTGTCACACCCTGCAAAAGGGCCTAAAACAACATATAGAGAATAAACAAGTTACACTAAGAAGAAAAAGATTTTTAACAGATTGCTTAATTTTGTTATAAACATTGATGTGCATTCATATCTACTACAAACAAACTTAGTAGCTTAAAGTTAATAGGTTATCACTGTCAGACAAGAAACTTGTAAAAATTACACAATGATGATTTAGGGAATAGTTTAAAACGATGCAATGGCAGCCATATTGTTTTGTGGAAGCAGGTGATATGCAAACACCTTCTTCCCGACACGGGGAAACAAGTTTGCAATTAATATGGTTATCTGTTTACAGAGTATTGTCTTCACAACATGTATATATCTGTCTATTGTACAAAAAAAAGGCAATCCCAACCATCATTGCAAGCGGAGAAGTTAGTCTGTAGGCACGAATATTAACTGGAACCTTAAAGTTTTGATAGGGAAGTTAATTCAAGGTATGGTGGGTGTTGTGAGGATTCAAAGGTTTCCCTTTTGTCAGGATTGTGAACAAATGCCATTAAGGATTCATCAATTTAATGATGGTAAACAATGGTTATAACAGACCCCTATAGGGGGCTTTATCTCAGCTTAACTTAGTTTTATTTGCATTGCAATAGGCAGGAGAGTACAGCACAATAAAATATGGCTAGAATTAGAAATGTTTAAATCAAATACATCTTTGTTAAGTATGTTCTTTTGATGGAGGCGTTGATTGAAATAAAGGACTGAAAAGACAAGCATCTTAACTTTGTCCAGCAGTTTGCATAGAAAGAAAATTGGGACAAATGCACATTAGATAGCGCCCAAGATGAAGGAATTAGACCTATACATATTAATAAAATTTGTTCTATATGTTGTTCTTCTTAAATATAGGTTTGTTTGTTTAATTAGGGTTTAACATCATACTCAAGGGTATTTCACTTATATGACAATGGATTGTCCATTTCACATTGTTCCTTGTCTAATTACAGTGGAAAACGGTGAGGCAACCTTGTAAAAACCACCCTTGCGATTACCAGAGCCAGTTTGATGTATTGCTTTTTGTCAATCAAAAGCTTTAGTATTTTTGTTGTTTTTGGGATAGCACTTTCTTAGTTTGAACAGATTGAAGTTCGGGAAATTTGCAGACTTAAGACTTGTCCAGGAATCAAACCCACGATCCCCAGAGTTAGCCACAAAATCGCCAGCAGTGAATGCCGGCCACTTAGACCACTCAGCCAGCCAGCTAACAACAAAAATATTTATTTAATTAGTTGGAGTCTAGGTAGCAGACATTCAACCTATAACCATTTATTGGCACACATCTACAAGCATATAAAATAGGCCATTTGGCAACAGTCCCATAAAAAAGTGTGTATTAATAATTTTGGAGCTTATTTTGACTATTAATGAAGATTTTTCAGCTTGTTAATCAATGTAAGACAAATTCACAGAAAGGGAACCGGTGAATCTGTCCTACTCCCTGCATTGATAACAACCTCTCTTCACATAAGATTTGTATAAAAAATATTGTTAATTACAAATCTTAAGAATATTCTAGGCCTTGCAGTGTTTTTGGTCGCAATATTGACAAATAGATGCCCATAAGTGTGACTAACACAACATGTTTAATTATAAATTTTACATCTAATTTAAACAAGTCCTGTGAGTTGTAGAGGAAACTAGACTTAGGTAATGAGAGAAATCATCGACAATTCCTCAAGCTTCAGGCGTTTTCTTCCTATGACAAAATAAACAAAATGGATTCCCAGATTGCCCATTCTTTGCCTAAATACTCATGTTTTAATAAATGTGTAAATAGGAAATTCAAAAGATCATTAATTCTAAATCACTAAGTTGCTACTTGCAGTTGTTTCTTTTTATTATCCTTATGTCACAGGGTTCGTTTGGTCATAAGATAAGAGTGTACTCACTTGGTTAGGGATGATGATTTGAGGTTGTGCTCCTGCTGTAGTGAACTGGTTAGGGTTGACGAGGACAAACTGTTGTAGACCTGCTACTGTCTGGATTGGGGCATTGACCTGCTGGAGCACTCCCTGCTGTGAACTAACCACTTTTGGCTGGTTTGAGTTGACCACCTGGGTCTGAAGTACAGAGACAGTGGGCGATATACTGAGAGAATTTGTCTGTGAAGAGTTCTGCTGGTTCTGCAGGGCCTGGACAGAGACACATTCAACATTTAACTCATAAAATCTTGGCTTTACTTTACTTGTTGTTTTACGCCACATTTAAGGTTATTTTACTTATCTGATTGTTGTGCTCAAAGGTATTTCACTTATAACGACAGTATATTGCTACAGTAATTGGCATAAGCACAACCTACAAATTTTAGGTGTTTACCTTAGTTGGAAAATTCATCTGTCATCAGTGTTTGTTTGTGTGGGGTTAAACTTCTTACTCAAAGGTATTTCACTTATGTGCTAACGAATTATCCATTTCATATTATTCCATGCTAATAATTATGGCCAAAAACCGTGCAATAGACCCTTTTCTGTGTTTTGTAAAAGGTGGACATTAAGAAAATTGCCAGAACTTAACAACAATGGGTATCTACCAGAAAATTATGGATTGATTGATCATGTTCGAGGGTATATATTATACATATATAATAATGCTGTTCTGCTTAAAGTAAACAAAAGAATAACAAACTTAAAACATGAAGTGCTACATCGAGCATATTGAATAGCGAACTTTGAATAAGACAAATATTGCTGGAGAAAGAGGTGAAAGAGATAAGCCATGGGACACAAACTAGTCACCAGAGCAATATTATGCTATTCAAACTTCTTTTTATGATTTCTAGCAGAGATAAATAAAAAAAAAAACACATTTTCTCAAAACTAGCTTATTTTGGAACAATGACAATATTAGAAATTCCATAATCAAATGATGTAACCTGTGTGTTGGTGATGAAATGACACACTTGCTATGTGTATGCACACATGGTATTATGCAGATGGTTTTTTTCCCATGTTTTCAAGCCCTTCAAAAAACAGATGTCTTGTAAGAACGAACTGACAATGGGTTGAAATTTGTATTTGAGCCTCCATGCTGTAAAGAGAGATCCAGCCACTTGACCTCGGTAAGAAAAATAAACAAATTGCACCTACACCGGAGTTGTGGAGTAGTAATTACCTGTATCATTTGTTGTTGCATTAGCTGTTTTTGTTGGTTATGTTGCACTTGTTGCTGCACTTCTTGTTGGATTTGCTGAATGTCTAAAGCTGAGAGCTGGATGTTGCCATGTAATGTGGTACCCACTGGAACCTATCAACAGACAAAATTAATTGCACAAATTAAACATGCAAGGCTGTCACAGAAGGACCATCTTACAATAAGTTTTGGTCAAGTTAAAAAAAATACAAATGTTCACACGCTACCACTAAGCCACGGTCGCATCCCATTTGGATGCGCAGCTCTAAACTTGTATTATGTTAGTGGGTTTAGACAGGGTTATATCCCAGGGAAATCTTTTTAGGGGCTGATATTCAGCTTGTCAAATTTTATTTTAACTCATTTTGAGCTGGAACTTCAATAATTCTGATTAAAGCTAACATAATTAAATTTTTTTCTCGAAATTCAATTTTTATCCGATCTGTTATTTGTTGTTTTAAACATGAAACTATTACTGCTTCAAAGTTATTTAGATTTTTAAGTAATTGGCTGATATATAATTGATTTAATTACTTACTTTTATTTACTTTTAGTTAAGCTTTGGTTCGAATTGAAAAATACCTTCATTTTTAAACTTTTGCTTTTGTTTTTATCAGGAGACTAATAACTTATATTTATTGGTCACTGAACAGACTACTTTGAGTTACTTCCCTTTATTTTTTGTTTGTTTTGTTATTGCTTCAATGAGAATACATGTGGATAATTGTTGTAAGAAATGATTGTATAGTCATGTTTAGGCATAAAAGCGGTCAATTTTTAGAAAGAACTTTTACTATTTTGTACATCATAATTTTTATTTTAGAGTTCAATGAAAAGTCTTCAACACAAGACTCTATTCCCGTTTCTTTTTAAACAAGTAAAGGTTTAGCTCCCCGATGTAGAATTTATAATATTTAAAATATGTTGATACCTATTTTCGACATTTAAATTGATGTTAATATTCATGTGGATAAACATGAAAATACCCGTTTCTGTGGCAATTTTTCATTCTATGTATAAACAGCAGTCAACCAAAAATATACCGAACAAAAAATCATCAAATGTCTAAACAAAGTTAATTTAAAATAAAGTTAACAATTACATTTACAGGATGCAGAATGTAATGCCGAGCAGTACAGTAAAATAACCAAGAAATTTGTTTCTTTTTCATAAAATAGTGTGTCTCTTTTGATAGTTTAGCATGAGTTCGCTTTAAACCTATTATATTTTTGAATAAATGAAGAAAAAAAAAATGTGCTTGCCTCCACCGGGATTCAAACCCGGGACGTTTGGGTTACAGGCCCAACACTGAGTAACAAAGGTTCATGGCAGAATGAGTCCTGAATTCTAACTCAATGAAGAAACTATTACATGATGTAAGAAAATGTTTCATCCATTCAATAAAGTTTCTAAGCTCATACATATGAATAAAAAAAATAAGAAAATAACTCAGGAAATTACACTCCAAATATTTTAATATTTAGGATACTGCAATAGTTCAATTTCCTGTTGGACCATCTTCACCAGAGGTAATATCACTTAAAACAACCAGTTCTTGATACAGCCAGCCTTAAATGTCTGGTAACATTAGCCTAAACATCTAAAGTTAAAAATGTACAATACATTTCAACATTTTTATGAATATAAATCCTGTAGATTATTTCCATGTTAAATACCTGTTGTTGTCCATACTGAGACTGTATAATGAATCCTCCAAAAGAGTTTGGTAACTGCTGAGTAAGGGCCTGGGCAATCTGCTGAACGGTAATCTGTGTCGCTTGAGGTTGAGAAGCCGCCTGGATTTGAATTGGTTGAGTCTGGATCATTTGGGTGTTTCCTGCGACAGCCAGATGACCACCAGCTCCTAACTGTGTCTGTAACGTAGGCTGGGCCAAAGTCATTATGGGTTGTAGATTTGTGGCTGCTAGTGTTCGCCCAGAAATACTGCTACCTGTAGCCTATAGGATAAAAAATAATAATACTGAACATCACTATATGTTTATAAAATACTGATTCTAGCTGTAACTTGTGACGTCTAGGATGGTACCTTCTACCCATTGCGCTTGCCATAGTTGTAGCTAGAGACCCATCAACCTGTCATTTGGGACACCTAGATTTCTTAAAATGGTTAAAATGACAGGTAGAAATTCTGATAGATAAGAGAATTGAAAATTTGGACAGGCAAAATTCCTCAGAATAGGGATTTGTGACAGGCAGATTTCCAATCCTAGCTAAGACACTGCTAAGTCACATCACAAATGTCGGAAATAACCATACGTACAATGTATGACATAAAACCCCAATCCAACCAAAGAACTGGTCACCTTCTCATTAAAATACCTGTAACTCTTAAACACCAGCCTGTGGCAGTCAAGCTGCTACAATATTATATATAATAACAAAAAAGTTTGTACAATTTACATACATGTTTTTTCCAAATGAAGTGAAATTGATTAGTGTTCATTGAGAATAGCAAAGAGACGCTATGGATTCCAAAGTCTCTTTTATTTTGATACAACGTTTCAAGGTCATCGTTCTTAAGGTGGAAGTTGGAAACCATACAGTCTCTTGCCTGTTTCTAAATGCCACTTTAGTATATGATTCTGAATGTTCAATTCTGTACTTACCAAATTGAGAGGTTTAATCTCCTCGTCCTGTCCATTGCTTGATGGGACTGTCATATCGCCTACATCTCCGTTTATTCCGCTGGCTGAAAGAAAAAAAATGATCAGCCTCGTCAAGCAGGGTGACATGAAACAGGTTTAAAAACTATTGGGTTTGATACTGTTACATCATCAGTGGAGGAAGTGAACTGGCTAGGAAAAACATACCTTTAGCTTACATGTATATCATTGTTACTGCTAAGCTCATTGTCCAGTTTAGAGAAGCAAGAAAAACACCCACAAAATGGACTGAGTTATATTTCAACATGATGTCTCATTATACTTTAATTTTTTTGACAGAAGGCTCATTTTCGAGCTGGGACATGTTCAAAATCTTGTTGATCACAACACCTATATTTTGAAAACCTAAGTTTTGAAAAAAGTAAGAGTTTCTTTTTCCTCAGGAGGGCAGCTGAGTATGGTAGGACATGTACTCATTATAAAAAAGACTTATCTCAAACATAAGTTGTCGCTGTTTGCATGATGTAAGTCATGTCAGATGTAATACACAAAACAAGTTTTTGCACAACCTTTAGTGTTTGGACAATAATTATGCCTTAAAACATAAGTTTGTTTGTTTGTTTCATTGAGCTTTATTTCCTTCCTAATAAGGCTATTTCACTTAAATGATGATGTGCCAGGCCAATGTTGTTAGGTTTAGAACAAATCATATCACAAATACAAATGAGGTTTGTCATCTCTAATGTGTCCAGTGTCAGACTGCTTTACATGTATATCCAATAATAACAAAATTTAATTCAACAATCAGTTGGCACAACTTTTAACTCCAGCTACTCCAAGAAACTAGGTCTGGTGATGCCACCGACTCTCAGTGAAGGTCTCACATTCAGTGAACTACTTCAAAGCTTAACCTAATTTATGGCGATCTTTCGACACGGACAGGTTGTGGAAAAATTTTATTTTTCAACAAACTCAAAGTTCCTCACAATTATAAGTTTAAATCAATTTATTTTATACCAATAATAACTGTGAATCACTGTAAGAATAGACAAACACAGTCACACTGTTATAATTTGTGAAAATTCTGAAGTTTTGACTCCTAATGATATTGATATTGATTGATTGGGGTTTTACACCGTGCTTAAGCGTATTTCGTGCTAATATGACGGAGGTGTATTCCAACAATAATTGACAGTAGCACAACCAAGATGTGAAGTGTTTTCATAATGTTGGAAAGTTAATCTTCCTCTAGTGCTGAGTAAAGACAGCGTGGATACTCTTCAAACAAACTGCTGTTAGCCAGAGGGCCTCAACGTTAAAACATATAATGTAATGAAAACAATAAAACATACATGATGTATGTTTTCATTGCATTAATATGTAACATGTGAAATATCCATGGGAAGAACACAGGTTTATACCCTTACATGTAGCAGAAGTTTACAAAACCTATTTACAGGTTATCTGAAACAAATTAAGATAACCGGTTTTTACTTTTAGGTTATCCTGAAAAACCTTACAGCACATGTACATGTATGTCCATACGTACATACATGTACCTTCCTGAACATCATACAAATACTACATGCTTCAGAATGGAACAGGATGATTTCATTGATTTGACAGCTCGAGACATTTGACGTTCAATGAGTATGAAGCGCTTCACCAAGTTTGTAAACAGTGAGCAGACAGTACCTTTTAGTTCCTTTTCCACCAATGTGGTGGAGAAGAAAAAGATTTAGTCACATGTAACTGACTTTAATTTGGCTGAAAAACGAGGCAACCTGGGGGAAAACCCCCTACCTGTAACATTGTTACTGTAACCATAGCTACATGTATTACAATAATACCTTACGGGTAAACCTTAAAAGACGAACAGTCATAGATGAAGCATATGGTCGATTGATAGGTTAGTGCATAACACTACAGTACTCAAGGGTATTTCACTTACAGTAACAAAGCTGGTGCATTACGAGAATACATAGTCAGATGAGCAACTATAAATCTGCTTTGTTGGAAAATGTATGTTCCTCCAGTGCTACATAAACAGTTAAAAATACTGCCCTTAGAGATAGTGTCAAAACAAAAAGAATTAGATGAGGATAAAAAATGACAAAATATCCAAAATTCATTCTGTGAAAATGAAATTTGCCACTGAGCATCAGCAATCAAAAACTAGCCTATAAAACAGATGGAAAGTTTGAAATCAATTTTTAAAAAAGCAAAATATTTGTAAAAAATCATGAACCAGCAAAAAACAAAAATTACTGATTCATTGTAATATTTATTTTCCCATGACCAGAAAATTGAACTTTAAAACCTGTGTTACATTTATGTTAAAGGTACAATTTGACATTTGTCTGACACATGCACAAGATCATTGATGCTGACCTCCGCTGTACAAGTGTATGTGCTTAACTTTATGGATCAAAATCAGATCTAAAATTTTATGAATGCAACAAATCAAATAAAATGGAAATGTTAAAGAAGATGACCTACTGTAGTGTACATGCTATACCTTTTCTTTTTGGCCACATGTCTTTTCGCCTACTCCTTTGATATTCCGAAGCTCTAAGAAATCTTCTTTGGTCACACCAATACATTTTGAATACTTTGTAACTTTTGGACTCAAAGTCATTTACACTGTACTGATTAATAGTACAAATGCCCAAGTATTTAGGTTTTTGATATACTTCAAGTTGACATAAAACTTAAGTTTATAAACTGTGATGACTGAGAAAACAAACTCCTTCAAGAGTTGGTCTCGGTCTCAACTGAAGGGTAAAAGAATTTATTCTGCCAATACAGAACTTAGCCATAGTTCCATCGAAATTCCTTGAAAGCACAATTTGACAAATTGGTATAAAAGGTTACATGACTGCGTCCAGTGAGCCAGATTTTCATAACTGAACTAAACATTACCCTCTCTCTGTCAAAGTAATTGGACAGCACCAGCCGGCTGTGTGCATGCATATTTATAGTATGTAAATAAAGTCAATCTAAACAAGGGGTTCCAATAGGGGGAATTTCTATCTGTTTGTGAGTATAGGAACGATGTACAGAGAAAAGAAAAGCAACCATGCTTCAAATTTCTGACTTGCTAATGTGATAGTGCGTTGAAGGAGAAGAAATCCTTTTCAATCAAATTAAAGGGTAGAAAAGAGAGATCTGAGGTTATATGGAAACCCTGACCGGTTGAGGACAGCCTACTCTGTATGCCAGTGACCACCCAACCCTCTCTAACTTAATCAATTAATGTAAATCTCCAGACAACCAACAATTCGTAGAGTACCAAATAATTCCTCATTTAAAAATTGAAATTGAAACTGAAACTAAAATGAGTGAACCATGCCCTAGGGCATAAACTAACACTGACTTGCACTAAAGTTAACATGTGAGCAGTGACTGGTGTTCCAATACTTAAAAGTTGTTGTCTACATGTAAAATAGAGGCATCTGAAGCCTTAATTATGTCAATATAATACATATACAGTTATTAAATGCAGAGATATAAAATTGTGCAATATATGTCTATACATGTAGTCATGTACCAGTATAAAGTAGTAGCTTATTTTGTAAATGTTTAAATTCAGAACAATTCAGTTGGCCTTTTTTAGGTTGGTCCGGTAACTGTGAACTCATTACTATTCAACACAGCTGGGAAGGGAATTTGGTTTAAACCGATCCCTGTTTACATATGCAGGCAGACCTCTCCAACCTTGAATTTACCAGCCCGTGCTTATGCATAAGAATTGACTGCTGTTAGCGTCAGTCGAAACACCATGCCGCCTCATAAATAGGCAAAGCTGCCAGTGGAGATGCTAATCAACATTCATAAATATGTATGATAGTAGGCAGATTGAAATCCTGACACACTTCACACTGAACTATCCTCACCACTATTGAATCATTCTAGCATAAGAGATTAATACAAAACAGTGTAAAAAAAAGTATTTTCTATTTGTATGGTGTAGCTATGTATGCACATGTATCTTGTTTCAGAACTCTGTACATTAGCTTTGAACAAACCCAGTTCAATGGAATGTTTTTGTGCAGACTGCAAACACAATCTAGAAATCACTCAGCATGACCAAGCTTAGAATATCAAGTTACATTAATGGAGAACCTATTCAAAAAGCTAATTGAATTCAAAAAGGAAACAGAGCACAGACATCACCCACTTTACAAATAGAGTTCTTAGCATGTAATTCACTTGATTCAGTGTGGTTCGCCTTTCTTTTCTTTTTTTTTGTAAAAAGTACCTAGTCATACTTATGTTGTAATAATAAGACAAGTATGGGACCTGAGCACAGTTGAATATTGCAAGTTGAATGTTAGGACAATATTATAAGTTTATCCCTTCCACCTAGCCAAGCAGTGTGTATATGTCAACCACTGTGTGAGTTGGAAAAACAATAATATGCAGAGGCCAGAAACAAACAAATATCTCATTTTTCCATTATTGTTGTGTACATGTATATGTGCATGGTTTTTTTTAAATATTTTTTCACAAACAATAACATTTTTTTCGCTTTCGACCAAATTCATCTTCTTCTAATGACTTTTTTCTCAAATTTTTCAATGGAGGCAATGTTGACCTTTGGCACCTTTGTCAATTTGACATCTTGAGCATAAGTGATGGCAAAGCGTAAGGACTCTTTTGGGCGCATCAATGTCTATATCACCATTCGGTATTGCTTCTAAACAGTTACCACTCATCCATTTGTCGTCACTCTTGTTAAAAACAATTGTAAAAAGTGTAGGTCAGTGTCTTTGTAGATTGACTGACTGATTGGCTAGACTTGGTTTTTGGCTCAATGCTTAATGGTATTTCACGACAGAAAAGATGTGTTTCAACATTAAAGAAAGTAACACATTGAAATGTTAAACCACAAAATGTGAAGTATTTTGCTCTGTTGGAACACTAATTATCTTCAAATGCATCATGTTTGTGTAGTTTAAGCCTTACTTTATGTTTTTTTTAATTCTCATATGACAGCATGCCAGTCGACAGAACCACCCTTAGTCCTTAAACATCACTGGCAACAAACAATGACAAGAGAAACAGAATAATCAAAACTAAAAAGACATCCTGTCAAACGGATTGGCGTTGTGTTGCAGCTTAGCTCAGAGAGCACCACAGCAACAGGAGAGTCCCTCCAGACACCCACACCTCCAATGGTAAATAAACACAGGGAGGCTCGGTTTGGAACATACTGCCTTTAGCCAGTGGAAAAACAATGCCAACAATGTCATTGAACAGAAAAAATCAGAGTATATTTCAACTTAATCTCTTGCTGGACGCTGGGAGGATTATTAGGGCGAAACAATTATTATATGAGTAACAGACTATTATACTGAGGAATCTGAGTATAAGAATCTAAGGTATGTATGCCATATTTAAAGGCACTTTCGTGCTCTATCCAGTTAGAAGGCATGATGTCGTGGGAAGACAGTTGAATACATAGATCCTAGACTCAAAACATATTAAAACTCAATCAGGATGCCGGCCACGGGGTGTCAAATTATTCAAAAACTCAATTTGGCCGAGAAAAAACTCAATTTGAAAAAAAATTGAGTTTTTGGTTGTCAAGATTTTGACTTCCATGTATCCCTGATATAAGTTTCCAAATAAATAATGTTTGTCCGAAATTGATTTTATTACATTTTATTTGGGATAGAACAAGTCATCATGACTTTATTCCCGCCTAACTGAAATGTTCGAACTTGAAATGTACATTTAAAAAATATGGTGAATAAACACAAATTAAATACACAATAACACAACATTTATATCTCACAGTACATATATTGTCTATTAAATTTATTGTAAACAAGACTATAAACAATGATCGATTTAATCTAGTCATATTTCAAGTCTATCGCAGCGTGTTTACAAAAAAGGATTGTCAACAACCATAAAGGCCTGAGGGACATCCTGTTTGGTAAAGCCATAGAATTCTGTTGCTTCTCTTTTTTCCTGCACAGCACGGCCCACAGCTTGTGTTATTCCACAAGCTGACGGTACTTGCTTAGATGATCACTTCTAAACAATATTCCAAAGAATGATATGTTATAGTGTGTTGAATTGCTATTTTTGTTATGCCCATTTCAATGTTGAAGAGAGTCAGTGTACCTTATCCAGGGATAGATTCATGTCGCTTTTGAGTTTTAACAACCATACCAGTTGTTAAAAATTAAGATCTGGCAGAGGTGGTAGAACTTCAGTTAAATTGAGGAGTGTTGCTTATCACAGTCATAGGGGAGGTTGTTATACAGTTGGTCAGGCAAACTCTTACAAAAAACAAACATGAAGCTCCGCTGTCCAAAACCCCTCGGCTCGCCAAAGAGCACAAGAAAGTACCTATTGATAGTGTAAT
>JAQQZZ010137316.1:0-13387 GCA_030265115.1 Mopalia vespertina | reverse complement strand
TTATTCATATACATGCTAATTCCCCATGAGTTATTCATATACATGCTAATTCCCCATGGGTTATTTATATACATGCTAATTCTCCATGGGTTATTCATATACATCGTAATTCTCCATGAGTTATTCATATACATGCTAATTCTCCATGGGTTATTCATATACATGCTAATTCCCCATGGGTTATTCACATACATGCTAATTCTCCATGGGTTATTCATATACATGCTAATTCTCCATGAGTTATTCATATACATGCTAATTCTCCATGGGTTATTCATATACATGCTAATTCCCCATGAGTTATTCATATACATGCTAATTCCCCATGGGTTATTTATATACATGCTTATTCCCCATGAGTTATTCACATACATGCTTATTCCCCATGGGTTATTCACATACATGCTTATTCCCATAGGTTATTCACATACATGTACATGATAATTCCCCATGGGTTATTCATATACATGCTAATTCTCCATGAGTTATTCACATACATGCTAATTCCACATGGGTTATTCAAATACATGCTAATTCCCCCTGGGGTACTCATATACATGCTTATTCCCCATGGGTTCTTCCCATACATGCTAATTCTCCATGAGTTATTCACATACATGCTAATTCCACATGGGTTATTCAAATACATGCTTATTCCTCATGGGTTATTCATATACATGCTAATTCCCCATGGGTTATTCACATACATGATAATTCCCCATGGGTTATTTACATACATACTAATTCCCCATGCTGATTTTATATATGCTAAATCCAGGTTTTCCAAAGAACTTAATAAACATTGATGATTAGTTCATTTATAAACAAAAAATATTTTACATTAACATTTGTCTGTCAGTATTTTACCCAAAGAAAAAGGTTTGGAGTTAAATTATGTCCTGTTTGGGAAACTCTAGCTTAGTCAGTAGGCCCTCTATATACATGTACATGTAATTCCTTTAGCACAACGAAAGGTTGAAATCTCAATGATGCTACCAATTTTCAGTGGATCAGTAAGTCACCCCCATTAAATTAACTACTAAAGTCTTCGCTCCTGGGACCCAAGGTATAATATGGTGAGTCCGTCATGTAAGATATGCTGTCAGTTTTGTTAATACAAGTGACCCTAACACATGACTGAGAATTCACTTTCTGTCTTACATGACGGATATGCCTATAAAATGAAGATTTTGCTAAGACCCCAAGTTTTTTAATGAGCTTTCTTCTACCGTACACTAAATAGTGATAAAAATTGTAACCTTGAATATTGAAGTCATTTTTTCTGTATTCTATATTTCGGTTTCTCTATGTAGAACAATGACCTCAATATTCTGAGTTACATTTATTTTAATTGATGCTAAGTTGATCTCTGATCAAACAAATAGTGGCTTTGTTTGCTTTGTAGCCTGCATTTATCAAATATATTTACACGAAGAAAACTCGATTGTTGATAGGTGTTGCATTTGGCACATGGAATAAAGATGTTTTTTTTATTAAATCAAAACTAAATTGTATTTTGCAGTCGTTCAACAACAACAGAGTTAACCTCCAACAGGTGTCTCAAGAATCTCAGAATGCTCCAATTCAACAAATGACCACATCTAAAGTTAACAGAAATAACAATTTTGCAGAAAGAAATGATTCACTACCCAGATCTTATACATCGTCTACAGATGAAAGAGGACAGAATGCCTCACTGGAGACTGATTTCAGTGGACATGACTCATCCTTTTGGTCAGCAGGTGATTCTTCCATGGAGGCCACTTCGTCACCAACAACGCGTATGCCAACTGTGACTTTATCAGACACTAATTATGATAAAGAACAAGGTGTTGACAGGAACCAACAACACTTTTTGGTAACTATAACCTGATAACCTACCAACCTGTATGATGAAATTTGTTAAGAATGTTAAATATAATTTGTGGGTGAGTGGTTGGGAGGGAGCTTCCTGCTGCCCTGGGCCGCTGAATGTGGCATAAAACACTAATCAATCAATCCTGGTGCTGTCAGAGCTAAGGGGCAACATGACGCCGAACTGTTTGTGATGTCTTTGTATTATCAAACCCACGACCCTCAGTCAGGCACGGAATTGCCATCAGTAAATGCTGGCCAATTACATTCAAGGTTTGGTTTCTACCTGCAGAATTTTCTGAACTAGAATCTGTTCTAACTTAAAGAAAGTATTTTTCAAAATATCGAAAATTCTGTTAACATTCACTTTAGAAAATACACAAAAAGAATTCATATATAATCCTTTTCCCCTGGGTTATCTATATACATGTACATGTACATGCCAAATCAAGGTTTTTACCAATACTCAGTACTTTTTGATGATTAGGTTTTTTTTATAAACAAATTATACTCTACTTAAACATTTATTTGTCAGTCTTTTACCCAAAGAGAACGGTCTAGTTAAACTGAACCTCAATTAAGACGCTGTAGCTACACGATGTAAGTCATTAGGCCCTATACTATACAGTATAGTATATAGTTCCTCAGGCCTGTGCTGTTGGGGAGAACGGTCAGAATTGGGATTCCCCATGGTTATGCAAACCTAATTTAGGAGGACCTATTTATAGGTTTCCCAAATTGTTTGCAGTCTTCGACTAAATTTGAATTTTGCTACTGATTTTGACAAATTTTGTCTTCCGATAATCAATGCAGTTTGTGTTTTAAAGCAATTTTGCTTTATTTTCCACAAAGGCACGTTTATGTATTTAAAATATCCGCAAACCAGGGAAAAATGCAAATGTCAGGTTACCTCACAAAATTTTAGGTTATGCCAGAAAAGATTACAGCACAGGCCTGGTTCCATCCTAATGGTGCTGTGAAATTGGCTCGGGAAGTTGTGGTTGGATCAAACCATCGCTACCATAAACTGTTAAGTGCTTATCTCTAGCGAAAAGTGAATGTTTCTCCATTGTTAAGACAAGCTTAAAACATACTGCCAGAGGGTTGTATTCACGTGTAATGCACACCCCTGTGCCGTCACTCAATAGCCAAGGGCAACCATTTAACACACAAACCCTAGATGGTACATTTAGCTTACTTACATATTGGATCCATTGCCTGATAATGTTTATTTGTCTGAGTGAAGATCTGGTTCAATCAGGCAACTCCTTAGCAATGCTGTTTTTGATTATACATGTATATATTTTCATAGAATACTGTATGACTTGAAATATGAATATTCATGCCATGTTAAATGCAGAAAGCTAGACACTTACCAGCCTGCTTGATGGGCACTTGAACACTCGTCGATGTGACACCTTTGTGGTAATTGCATACAAGCAGTAAACCAGTTAACAGACTATGTTGTAGATGTGATTCAGAATTATTCTTGTCTAAGAATAACCAGTTTTTTAATTGCAGTTGTTTGCTTGCTCAATCATCACAGTTTGGATCTAATAAACTGTGTATTTAATGATGCTGTCTTTTTTTCCCAGCCAAATGGACATAAAGGGGATCAGAGTGATGCACACAAGGAGAAAGAAGGCCATTTAATGCCCCCTGAATCTCCAGCTCAGAGAAGGTTGATACCCGGCAGATCGGGAATTAGAATGAAACGCTCCGTGTCTGATGTCAACGTTAGTCGCAATAAAGATAAAAAAGGGTTCTTTTCACATAGACTCCGCCCAGCTGCATCGTAAGCCCACCCTTTCTCCCTCCCTAACTTGTTACTCCATTCACCATTTGTCTTTCAAATCTTTACACTAGGTGATTTCAGCTGTGTAATGATTAGTTAACCATCTCTCTTTCAAACTTTGTTGATTGAAAAAAGTTCATATTTGATCAATTACTCTAAAACCAGCTGTCTTGTTCACCACAGCGATAAGAAAACCCCAGTAATAATCAGCCTGAATAATTACTGTTTCTGCTGTCATTTTACGCAATTTTAGTTGCCATGTTGGCCTCTTTTGACTCAACCTAATATATTTTAAGCAATGAATATTCACTGGACAAGTTAAAAATATTTGCTGGTTGTATTGCTTTGCATAACTTCATATTTCAACACAAGCAGATAAATTTATCACTGAAGATAGTGAATGAAAAGAAGAGAGAAAACTTTTAATAACGTGAAGTGTAAACTTAATTTTTTTTAAATTGTCCTCAAAGTTAGCATATTAAGTTTTTTTGAATTATATTAAATTCTGGCTGCTTGTAGAATTGCCGTACATGTGTTCCATTAACAGGATCAAGCTCAAAGTTAGTTGCTTTCTAGAATTTAGAAGACATGGACAGAGAATAGTTCTTTCTATATATTACAGATTTAGTGTAGTGCATTTTTTTTTCTGATAGCATAATAGTTCTGAGTGACAGTGAGATATGTTTCAATCCTTTGATTTGACCAGTTCACTAACTTTTTCATAAACAGATAAAAGATATATGCTTTTAATAACAATTAGGGTGTAATAATTCCATGCTGCAATTGCGATACAATATTTATTGGATAGTGCCTAAGGGCAAGTGGTTCTACTCTTATGAGGGTGAAACAACACATATAGTACTCCCTGTCACCACCATTGGCTTTCTTATGGTGATACTCTACCAATATTTTACTCCATAAAACCGTAGTGCGAAGAATTGTTTCTGTGTAATTTTGTCTTACATGTACATGTTTATTCAATTCCCTGTACTTGGTTGATTCATATTCAGCAGCCAGATGCAAGCCTGATGCCAATGATTACATCTTCTCTAGGCTCACCTTAACAATGTCCTTCTTCCAGGGAAATAATATGGAAAACCCAAGTTCACCTAAACATAGTCCTAGTGCCAGGGAAACAAAATAGAAAACAACCAATCTTTTCAGAGAAAAAAGCTACTTTTGTAAAATTGTCTGCTGTTTGCTTTTAGAGAATATCTAAACCACAATATAACTGAAATATTGCTGAAGGTACATGTAGCAATGATCAATTAATTCATCTTGAGGTAAAATCAGTAAGTAAGACATTTTGCAGCCCTGGTCTATATATAAAGCTCGCTACAGATTGACAAACTTTCCTATGAAACATCTCGAGAATGTTGTTGATGTGACAGGGGTTATTGTTCTGTGTATTGTCTGGGTATCATGCAATACAGACCATAACTGGCTTGGAAAACAATGGGCAGGCATTCAGAGTAATTCCCTGTACTGGCTGGAGAAAGTTTATTGCCATGTGGATTTAGACTAAAGAGATTTTTAAATTTGTTTCCCAGGTACACATAAACTGTATATGCTCTGAAACATCTGTTGGAGCTACAATTGTTCTGTTGGCCCGTTGCCAGTATAATGAGACTAACATGTAGGTTTGATGAGATTTTGGCTTTCCTCGTTATTCCTTTGATGTTACTTCATGTACCGTAATGTTTTATCAGGTTAACTTTCATCATTCAGTATGGTGCTAACAACTTATAAACTAGAAACAAGACGTTTGTTAGTCACCTCTCTTTCATAATGTATGCAAAATTTAGTTGCATTGTAGAACTCCATTTAGATGCTGCAAAAAAAACTCTTAGAAATAAACCTTGTTGATAAGTGTTTTCTATCCCCCCCATCACACAATAACACCCAACCCAGATACAGCTGTTTCTCTGGGCTGTCAGGGTTCAGGTCTGTGGGACCTTGACCTTGATGTGCTCACTGAAGGTGGCGGGACTAATGTCAAGGTCAGTCTGTTTAACCTTATTGTTGTTGTTGACATCACACACGAGAGACTTTTAATTGGAGCTGTCAAAATAATATAAACTAAATAATTCTAAAGTTTATTTTTCTTTAATGTTTTAATCTTATTGTAACTTTTACTAATGAAAGCATTTATGCATGCATTTTTTTTTTAATTCTTCTAGCACATATTTATGCATGTGTAATACAACATGCTTTAGTTTGTAATATGTTTTGTCTAATACTAATATGTTTTAACATTATATGTTGTATAATCAAACCAAGGCACATGTAAGCATTATGTTATGAGGATTGACATACAGCAGACATTGTGTTTCAAACTGTTCCTGGGAACATACAAAATTCAACAGGTGTGACTTTGACTCAATAGATATTCTGCAATTGGGCTGCTTTTAATAACCCTCCTTAATCATAGACATTTTCTCCTTTAAATTTATGGTTGTGCTAGTGTGAATTATTGTTAGAATATATCGCTGTCATATAAGTGAAATATCCTTAAGCACAACGTAAAACATCAATCAATTAATCAACTTTTAATTTTTGCCTGATTTCTCAGGATCCTATAAGGAAAAAACCTGTCTCAACTGGCAGAATTTCTATTGAATTATTGTTAATACTTTATAAAATTGTGTCCGCATTTGCATGCAATGTCTTATTCAGAATCGTTTAACGCAATATCTACAAGCATGATTATCATATGCTTATTGTTCTGAAACTGTTTAATGCTGCTGCAATTACACAAATGCATGTACATGTATATGTTTTTTAGAAAATATTAGAAAAAGTGATATGGTTTTGGATGTTGATATTTTATGCTGAGTAATTCATACTGCTTACAGTAGATTCTAATGTTTTACTTATCATAAGAAAAGTCACTTTTTATAATATTTAAATTCTGAATTTTATTTATTTTACTGCATGCTTTGCCTGATAAATGCATATGTTGTTTTTGTAATGCAAACAGTCGACAGTCATTCAGGGGAAGCAACTCTAACAGGAACAGGTAGATTAGCTGCTAACATCACTTTTTTAAACACTAATCGGCGTTGGTTTTCTTGACACTGCATTTGAATAGTTTATTCTTTATTTTATCTGATGCATGTGCTTATTATTAACTCTCTCTTGCTCTGAAAATGTTAATGATTTAAACCCTCTTTGCTGACTTCGTTCTTAATTAACAGCATTAACTCCCCAACATCTTGTGTATAAAGTGGTTCTCAATGCCTATTTCACCCTTCGGAAGCGAAGTCTGCCACCCACCCTCAGGAAACAAGGTTTGCACCCACCTATGGGAAACATTATCCGCCGCCCATCCACGGGAAACAGGGTCTGTCCCCCATCTTGTGACACAAGTTCTTTACCTTGTCTCAGATCCTCAGTGGCCTACTTTTTATACCTGGCCCTTTATCATAACATTTCCTCATATTGTGATACCAGGGCCTATGCTTGCCTTTTTGATACCAGGCCCTTAACCATCCTATTTCCTCATGTTGTGATACCAGGGCCTCCCCTTGCCTTTTCGATGCTCCCTTTTTCATCACATTTCCTCACATTGTGAAACCAGGCCCTCCCCTTGCCTTTTTGATACCAGGCCCTTAACCATCCTATTTCCTTATGTGATACCAGGTGTTCATCTTTTGATTCCAGGTGTTCACACCAGGTGTTCATCTTGTGATTCCAAGTGTTCCTCTTGTGATACCAGGTTCTCAAATGATGATACCAGGTTGTCACCTTGTGATACCAGGTTCTCACCTTGTGGTAACAGGTTCTCACCTTGTGATACCAGGTTCTCGTCTTGTGATACCAGGTTCTCACATTGTGATATCAAGTGTTCACCATGTGACCCCAAGTGTTCACCTTGTGATACCAGGTTCTCACCTTGTGATACCAGGTCTTCACCTTGGGATACCAGGTTTTAACATTATAATACCAGGTTCTCACCTTGTGATACCAGGTCTTCACCTGTCCTTATGATACCAGGTCTTCACCTGTCCTTATGATACCAGGTCTTCACCTTGTGATACCAGGTCCTCACCTTGTGATACCAGGTCCTCACCTTTTGACCCCAGGTCCTCACCTTGTGATTCCAGGTTCTCACCTTGTGATTCCAAGTTCTCACCTTGTGATTCCAAGTTCTCATCTTGTGAGCCTTTCATCACCTCATCATGCTTATCTTTGTGGCAAGATTTGGGGAACTTGTGTCAATGATAGAGGCTTTACCCAGGAACAGTAATTCCATTGGTCGCCAATCAATCCCTCGATGAACTTCAATGTTCTCCCTTTATGGGGCATTCATGGCCCTCGGCTGTGGTTTATACAGTCAGATTACTGGTGCTCCTTTGATGCTCTACTCAAAGGTATATGAGGGAGCCACACATGGCGACTGGCAATCATTGTGGTGGTTTTTGTGAGGTTTCCAGCACATTTAAGTGATGCTGATTAGAATTGTACAATCTGTTGCACCTTATATTCCGACCTCAAAGCCCAATTTAAACTGAAGACGCATGCTGCTTTCCTTTGAGAATCACTGCTATACATAGATATTGGGTTATTCGTTAAAAGGAACTACATGTGTTCACCTTGTGTTCACAGTTAACTACCAGCCAGCTCGTAGGATATTTTTTACCCCTATCAGCAGTTTAAATCACACATGTTAATAGTGAATTAGATAGGTCTTCAACATCTTTTTAATTCTCCAAATTCATGTTTAAATTTTAAAGCTGTAGTGGCTATACAGAGTAACAAATCTATATTTTACACATCTCATTAATACATTTTTGGCTGCATTTAATGATAGCTATTTAAAGTGATGGGTAATTTATTTGTTAAATTATTATCAACAAAATAGTCTTCAAAGAAATATAGTGAAAAAATAAACATTTTCTTTTCTTTATTTTAATGATCAGCAACCTTCACTGAGAAGAAAGTTCTGATCACTCTAACATTACCAGATTCTCCTCGCTTTCATCGTCGATGGAGGCAAGCAAATGCTTTTTTCTCTACGCGGCCATGGCTTAGTGGTAGCGTGTGCGCTTACTAATCCTTCTTTGATTTACCGTCACAGGAATGAGTCTGTCTGTCGACTATTAGGTATATGAGTGAGTCACTCGATGTGGCTCCGGCAATCGCAGGGGTCGTTTTTACGGGGTTTCTGCATGTTTTTTCCACCTTAATTAGGCAAGGAACAGTGCGGAGTGGACAATTCATCGTCATATAAGTGAAATACCCTTGAGTACGACATTAAACCCCAATCAAACAAACAAACAAACAATCTTTCTCTACACATTTAAATAAGTTAATTTGTCAGCTTTGGTATATTTTATATCTCCTTAAAATTTCTGTGACCATGAATAAATTATTGGGTGTGTATACTATGTCAACAAAGTCATTCTCAAAGTTCACTATTATACACATAACAACCTTTGCCTTGAAGAATTACAGAAGGCACATGTATATATAAGAACCATCTTAAGAGAAAACTTATTTTCTTCAAGCAGAAAACCAACGGTTTTCTGATAGTGGCTGTAAAATATCACCACAAAATCACTCATATTCTTCACTTCATACCTGGCTTTTAAAATATTGTTTTTTTAATTTATTTGTTGTTGTTGTTGTTGATGTTGATTTTTCACTGCCTCCTACTGACTTCATTTTCTTTGTAAGCTCATTTAATATGTACCAGTTAATGTCATTCATTTGTTCATTTGCTGTCTGGTTTTGAAATTAGTTTTGCACTCGGATCCGTTTGGTGTTTAATAGTTAACAAAATGCCATTTTGCATATATAAATAGTAACAGTGTACTTTATTTTTACAGTGTGGACTTTATATGTGGGCTTTATATATATTACATCATTGTGATTGTGTTATAATTAAAATATTATAGATCCTATTGACAACTAAATGTAGTTAGGCAGCAATAGTAATGCGGATACTGTTACTAAATCCTTTTATTGATTTAATCCAACGTTCTTCTTTAGATGTGTGATGGTTGAGTATGACTTTACAGTACATTTTATTATAATGGTGGAGCCAGTGGTTAGCGTGTCTGCTTACTTGTCCTACATTGCTCTTCAATGCACCGTCGACCACCAGATATATCAGTTAGTCAAACGAGGTTGGCTTCTGGCTTTCCAACATGTTTTAGTAATGAACAGTTTGAAGTGGACAAACGTCATTATATAAGTGAAACATTAGCACAACCTTGAGTACAACCTTAAACCTAATCAAACAAACAAACAAATGTAATGAGGGTCATATAAAGGTTTGTAATCAGTGTGCCCTTACCAAGTCATTGAAATAAATGAGTTATGATCTTACTGGACCCCTTGGGCTCAAAATAGACCCCCACAAAATTATCCTTTCAATTCAAAATTCTAGTTACAAATTTAAGCCTTAAATTTAATTTTTGATTGAGCATATTATAAATGCATTGACAAAGAGATGGAGGAAACTATAGTTGTTTTATGCTCTGTAAAAAAGACCAACGTCTTTCACAACGACATTGTTTTCTTTTCAGAGCTTTGATAGCTACAGTACAGCCCAGAAATATGTTTACAAAAATCGGGATTCGAGCAGAATACAAATGCGACTAAAATTCCTATTCCCACATCACAGACGCTATTTCATCGCATCTACATGTAAATAAAACCATAAATAAGTCTAAAAATATTTTTTGCGCTTTGTTAATTTATAGAAACGGTTTTATGTTTTACTAAAACGCGATGTTAAGATAAAAATATGCGATGTCTGATTTGAAAATGTGTCGAGGCAAAAATGATACCTGTTTCGTCTGTAGAACGTATCAAAAGTCACTCAAGCTAGCCAATGAAATTAGTTAATTTTCGTGCTCGCACATGCCATTTGTGTGCTTATGTCGGTTGTATAAACGTGAGATCTGTTTCTGATCCAGATGTGAACACTGACTGTCTATACCAACCTGACAGTTCTCTCCAAATTTAAGCTCTACATGTATATCTGATGCGACTTAATAATCTTCAACATGTTGCTTGACGTGGTTTCAGAAAACAGAAATATAACAACATGCATTTTTTAAATCAAAGACAGGTGATGATCCGTTTTTGGAAAAAAAACACCACGTAATCAAAACACAGGAAGATTGCGACATACTCTTGATTTATAGAACCATTCAATGATTTTACTCTCAATTTTAGCTTGTTTGGGTCTAGTTTAATGTAAAGTTATTTCCAGGCTGTACTGTAAGGGCAACAGAACGCCGATCTGATTGAAATATCTTTTTTTTTTTGTTCGGTTCTTGTCCTGTTTCGTCTTTGTTTGTTATGGCATTGAGGACGCTTTCCTGCACCCATTGGGATGGATCACTATCACGTGAGGGAAATGACCTTGAGCAAACAAACTCAACCAATTATACTAAAACATTTAAGTGAAATAACATTGAGTATGAAATAACATTGAGTATGAAATAACATTGAGTACGAAATAACATTGAGTATGGCGTAAAACCTGTTTGAAACAAACAAATAAATACATGTAATAATCAAATAGGCCATTCCAAGTGGTTGGTTCTTCTGATGTATTGGGTCTGTTACATATCTCTTTTAAATTCTGTGTGGTTTTGGTAGTGTAGTGTGTACTGTCTATGGTTTTCGTTTGGATACTGCTTTTCTCACACCATACAATTTTGGTAATTCTTCTCCCGATCTATTGATTATTGTATCAAATAATTTCACATCATGTCACATTAATGACATCGTCTCTGTTGTGGATGCATGTCATGGTGTTAGTACGATTTCAGAATCATTCTAATATAGACCTACAACATAGGGTGACGTCATCTAATAGAGAATTTAATTTAATAGTGCTTCGAGCAACCTGCCCATGGACCGTTACAGAAAACTAAAAAGTACAAATTTTTGTGTAGTGTGGAAAAGAGTGTCCAATTTTGCTTGTGTATTATGAATGAATATCACTCACATTTATTAACTTTATTGCTATTCAAAAAGTCCAGTGATATTTATTCTGACAGATGTGCGAGCTTCTTCTGTCTATATTTTTAGTGTAAATGTACATGTACTTACATTTAAGTTTGCTTTAGCACTTTGAGGATTTGTTTGCCTGATTTAAGAATTTATGCCACTTTTATACAATTGTCATACTTATCATTTGGCTTTAACATTTAAGCTACGTGTATATTTCAGGGAAACATTAATTTTGAAGTTCAACCGTTTAATGTCTTACTGTTTTACATCCTGTGATTGTCATGTATTTGCCCTGTCTTGTCTTTGTCCTGTCTTGTCTTTGTCTGTTGTCAGTGTTGTCTAAAGTGGTTTCCTTCACCCATTGGGCTGGCACGACATCATGTGCATGAAATTACATGTACCTGAAATATGACATTTAACCCAATCAAACAAACAAATAATCACACTAAGTTACTTTAAATCTAAATATTAAGTAATTTGTATGGGTTTAAATATTTCATATAAGGCTCAGTACATAAAGTTCAATTTGTTTTGCAAATGTTAATTAAACTTGTCCCCATTATTAGTCTGGTTTGGTAGGACACAAACTCCTTGACCAATATATACGGTGCACAGTTCTTGAATTCACACCTTTTAATGTGGGGTGGTTGGTAGTTGGGAGCGCTGTGTGCCCTTGTACTCTTTGATTTGGGGGAAAAAACAAAGCTAGTTGTAGTGCCTTGCTTTTTATATTTCTAGCCTTTGTCTTTTCATGCAATGCATAGTCTTAAAGAAAGACCTGTCCACCTGTCATTTGGGACACGCAGATTTTAAAAAAAAAAGGTTAAAAGGACCGGTGGAATTTCTGTATTTTAATATAGGAAAGATAGGAAAATAACAAATTTGTGCGGGCAAATTCCTAAGAAGAGAAATTTGGGACAGGCAGATATCTAATCCTAGCTAAGACACTGATGCAATGTGTTTTGTCCTTTGTTTGTCCTTTGTTTAGGCGCCTTTCTTCACCCATTGGGCGTATTTTTTTAGGAAGATTCCTGTTGCCCTGGTGTTCTTAGAGCTAAGGGGCAACAAGAAACCAAATTCTCTTGTATTGTCCTATCTTGTCTTTGTTTGTTGCCAGTTGCATGTTAGATGTTGATGGTCATGTTAGATTTAATAATGATGAGGCTAATAATGAGGGACAAGTTAAATTACATGTATGATTTTTGAGGGTTTGTGATTATCATAGAAAATTTTTTATTTTTCAAAAGGTTACATTCTATTGGTGGCTTCGACAGCATGTCAACATGTAAGTAATTAGTTTATACATTATCCTGGCTTTCCAAAAATATATACAATCAATGTTCCGACTGACCTGTATATTCTCGGCCTTAATTTGTCTTCAAAATCAAGCCATGCAGGGGTCCAACAAAACCTTAATTGTTATAACAAACTATCGCTTCCATCGCTTAAACTAGTAAATACTCTGTGTATATACGGTATCATAAAAATTTTAAAAAATATTAATTTATATTTTCAAGAAGGTCAAAGAAAAAAGAGCAGATCTATAAATACTCAGTGTCAATTTTGATTTGATTAATTAAAAAATATTGTTTGATATTGTAAATATTGCGTTAATTTAAAGACTAGTTTCTTACATGAAATGGAGCTAGTGTATGAAATTCTAACCATATGTAAAGCCAATGTACATTACCCTAAATCACCTCCAATTTCGTCCATAATATGGCTACTTTAAAAGTTATTTTAATGACTTAGAAATGGTTCCTG
>JAQQZZ010137305.1:0-13387 GCA_030265115.1 Mopalia vespertina | reverse complement strand
GTCTGTACCAAGTTTTCTTTGGTCGAAGGCGACCAAGTTTTTTTTGGTTGTTTCGACCAAGTTCTTCTAACAGTGTTGATGCGCTACGCCGTGATGACATGCCATAACAACGTTTACACTCTCATACGATGTTGGTGCGCTACGCCGTGACGACATGCCACGAAAATGTTTACACTCTCACACGATGTTGATGACTTACGCCGTGATGACATGTCACGACAACCATTACACGATGTTGATGCTCTACGCCGTGACGACATGCTACGACAACCATTACACTGTCACACGATATTTATGCGCTACGCCGTGACGACATGCCACGACAGCCATTACACTCTCACACAATGTTGATGCTCTACGCCGTGACGACATGCCACGACATCCATTACACTCTCACACGATGTTGATGCTCTACGTCGTGTGACGACATGCTACGACAACCATTACACTCTCACACGATATTTATGCGCTACGCCGTGACGACATGCCACGACAACCATTACATTCTCACACAATGTTGATGCACTTGATAACAATTTTTCTTAGACTACGGTTAAGCATGTTTTTGTAACATTCGTAAAAATCGTTTATCTCCACGGTGGCATCAGGTTCGATTTGGGCGTTTTATGTATGGTTCACCACAACATGCTGCGAATGGACGCCGACCGTAGTATGTATCCTACAGTTGGCAAAGAGGCAGTAATTTTGAGTGGTTACATTAAAGCAACAGGCAGGCTGATTCTAAAATTTAAAGTTTGCCGATAATGTGTAAAAGTGCGATGGGGGAAACAATTTTTTTTTGTTTACAAAATCCGTAACAGGATCAGTAACTCCACAATGGTTATTGTTCGTGAAATATCCGGGCTGTGGGTTTGTGCTCCTTGAACAACCGGAAGGTGGCATTCTCAAATCCTATGGATATATGTGGGAAACATTTAATTTATTGGAGGCTTTTCTAATCTTCTGCTGGCGGCAGTTTATTTTGAGAATCTGTTATCATATTTGTTTACAGAAAGAAACCTTAGTTATTAGGGGTTTTTTTTTTCATAAAATAATAAAAAATAGAAGGCTGATATTTCCATTGATAACTTTCTTATAAAAAAAATAGGGGGATATCAATATAAAATAAATATTATATTACAGACTCTTTCAAGTAGAGCAGTGTGAATTAGTTTGTGGACGTTGTCCGTTGTCTTCTTCCTGTCATATTTTGTATGTAATTTAATGATTTATTTGTTTCAAGCAAGAACGGACAAAGCGTAAGTGGAAGTCAAAAAAGTACAGATTACTCTTTTATAGCCGTTTGTTATTTTACATTAGTACAAATAAAGGTAGGTTCATTAAATAGCCGTCAAATCCACCTCCACATATTCTCCTCTTCTCTTAAATGGTTTCAAAATGTTCCTGGTTACAGAACTTTAATTTATTGTTATTATGTTTAGCTCAAATTTCCCTTGGAAATCTCACGTTAACATGTATGCTACATGTGTCAAATGGTTTCTAGAAACATAGACATACTATTCAAAAAGGCATATCGAATATTCCATAAAAAAAGACTCTCTTGATTATTTACCCTCTTATTTTCCCGCATCTTTCTTTTGCCAATCTCCAATAGGAAATAATACCATCTCTTCTACATGCGTCAATTGATCTGCAAAGTCGTACTACCAGAATGACTACATTTTCACACAAACTATAGAGCCGACTTCACCACATCAACTTTCTTCAACTGCATCTTGTTTACTCGAGTCTCACACAAATTCCAAAATCTGTTCATCACACCCACGTATAACCTTCACATGTTTTCGTTTTATTTACTGGACACAGCTATGGTTGGATAGGTTTCCATACCTAACCAACACTCAACAGCTAAATCGTTATCGCTCTTTCTTTCCTTCAACTCTTATCACTGTATTAAAATCGCTGCTCACCAGAAACGGAACAAGCAAAACGTTAGGTTATCAATTCAACAGCCTTATTCAACACGAATCTAAATGATTTGCTTTATTCCTTCTTGTTAAGATAAATACCTTACACTTTTAAAGGTTTTTGTTTTTAACTATAAACTTACTCTATTTGCATAGAACACCGCCATAATAGTACGGCATAACAGCATGCATTAATATTGAATATAATTTACTGACATGTTTGCAATTTAGCCAAAATATCAAGACCTGATAACATTCCTGTAAGTGTAAATACTTCTATTTCCAGATAAATAAAATGCCCCCATTGTAAATCATTATACTGAATGGAAAAGACAATAATTAAAAACGATGTTTGTGAGGGAATTAAAATGAACCGGTTCCAAACCAAAATCTTGTCAAAGACATGTACGACAAAGGCGAATTTCATTTAATAACAACCAAACTGGAGCCAACAAGTAGCTGTGCTGAAACGTTATGCTACCTAGGCAATTTGTTTTATTTTATTTAAATATTTGATTTTGGATCGACAAGATTAAATCACAATTAAAAATAATTGGCCAGCATTATTGTGGGAGGAAAACTGGGTAGAAAATCAAAACAGAAAACCCACGACCTTCCGTTGGTAACTGGCATACCAACCCACATATGGTCCGCGGGGATCGAACCCGCGACCCCGGAGGTGAGGAAGACATGTGGATCAGAAGCATACATTTTCATTAGAGCGTACACTCTAGACCACTCCGCCTCGGAGTCGTGCGCATTGATTCTCAACAGATATATTATCAGATAAAATGGTGGAATGTCCACAGCCTTATTAAACAACAGATATCGAGCACCACTTACAGAATTTTCCCAAACATTCATATCTGTCATAGAACAACATTAAGTCTTTTTACTTTAAGAATTGTAAATGTGTGATGAAATCGATCATACGGTGTGTGACTGAGACTTGCTTTCCTGCTTCAGTAAGCTGAGGAATGATCAATGTTTAACATATCAAAAATCAATCACAGATGCAGAAATAGCAGAACATGTGTGTGGCAGTTCCCTTAGCAAGATCTAAGGGCGGACTGTGTGATTTATTTATTAAAAGCATGCATATAACCTGTTATCCATCCCGTGTGAGTTAGCACAGTATGGTAAAGGTTTCTACTACCTGTGGAAAATAACCAGATCATCGGTTAGGCCAAGTTATACCATTAGATTCATAGATGAAAAGGAAATAGGGGAAAGAATGCAAGTTATGCCTGTCGCCTACCTATTAACAACCAGTCTCCGACCAAATTTGTTATACATTTCCCACAATCTACGTTTCGTTAATGCGATGATTATACATAAGCTTATCCGATGGCATCCTAGTTTAATTTCTTTATGTACAAGAACGACTAGGTTGGTAAATTTCAAACATTGCCTTATTTTATCTGCCCAATACGGTGCTATTATTCCATGTGAATCTTTAAATAAAGTGTACTCACTCAACTTTAGTTCATGATTCGCTGTGTTCGTGTTGGCTAAATGAAGTACATTATTTTATTTTACATCCCGGATTATATTGAAAACCTGTTATATGAATGGATTACGGTAAGCAGCTGCCACGACCGGAATCAAAAAGTTAAACCAGAAAAAGGCTTTTATTGAATTCGAAGGTCTGCTGTAAGGGTTAGAATAACCTAATTTCCCTTTAGTTCATATGCTCTAAATTGTTTATGTAATTTTGCGAGAATATTTATTTGGAACTATTTATTTTTTAACAAACTTGAAATATGATTAGATATAACAGAACACCAAATATCGATCTTTCTTTTTTAAATCTACTTCGTTAAAAACGTTATTCTCGGAAGGCTGATATTTGACAAATCCATACAAAAATGAATTTGATATATTTTTTACCTGTTTATTACGCTTATCCCGTTTAATTCAAAAGCATCAAGGTTCAAAGGTGACATTTGTTTTACCCCCATTATGTAACCTATTTTTCTGTTGATTCCTCTCCCCCTTCCCCCCACCCACCTTTCTCTAATTTTGCTTAAATCGAAATTCACACGTGGAAAAAACAAACCCCAATTGTGAAATTTCGTGTACCAGTTGCTGTGCTTATGACATATTAGTTACAGGTTAATTATGATTTAGGAGTTAACTCATTGGTCATTGGTCATAACAAATCAAGATAATTACACGTATACAATTGTCACCAGTTCAAAATCCATTACACGAGTTGTTTATTTTTAATAATTAATTTGTAATCAGGAAACTTCATTGAAAGACATTGGGTTGTCAAAATGTTCTTTGGGTGAACGCGGGTTGACTTTAAAATTTTAGACTGCATAAACTATATCGATCTCATTTTCATAATAGTCCATATGTTCATTTTGTCCTCGTATACATTAGTTTTTAAGTTGTGCGTATCATTAGGCACATTACTTGTATGTACTACCTGATTTCTGTCACAGTCTATCTTTAACAGGCACTAGGGAATTTTACCACAATCTACTGCCATATCTCTTGTAATCATCTGTTGGTATGTTAGTTTTAATTGCACAGTGTCTATAAATCCTATATGTGTGGGTGCACGTGGGTGGGAGAAGATTAACACCGTACTTATTTTAATCAGTTGTTAGCATCAAGAACATATGAACAACAATCGTTTCTTTGATACTTTAGCCCGTTTATTAGCAATCCAAGTATTTAAATATTAACAGGCAGGCATGAGATGAGTCTTGTAGACCCTATGTAGTAAATTCCATTGATTCTGGTCAGTCCAGGTATTGGCCTCAAGTGGAAAACGTTATTCCATACATTATAGGTTAATGCATCAGTAGCACTATTCCATTTATCAGTTAAATCTATATTTAAGTCAATCTTTACCATTTCCAGAGGTGATAAAGAAAGACGAGTGCATCCGATCCCAGATTGTTTAATATGTATAGACTTGAAATGAGTTGAAAGGCTATCGACATTAACTGGCATTTCATTTGAAGAGGTTTATTCATCATTATTGATAATATGCAAGATTTTAAGCGCGGGTTGATGGAACAGCCACTCACACGTTACATTTCAAGTCTGCGGTTCATCAACCGCATACTGAATGTCAGCTGGTAATGTGTGGTATGTTGGTGCACCAATACAGTCCACGAAGAAGGCTTGACAATCGTACCGTCTGATGTTGCATAACATAGTTAGAAATTGCATAACAGATGTACAATCCTTTCTTATATAACATTCCTAGAAAACCAATGATTAATTGTTTGGCATCAGTAAAAAAGGTGGTCACTTTTTATCTGACCCTATTGCTTTTCGGATTGTCATATATTTTTTCTGTATCTTACATTATGTGTTTAACAGATACTGTGCCCACGTCATTTCGTTTTGCTTTCTGTAAGCTACGTTAATCATCTTGTATATTTTAAAGCCAAGGTCTGGACTCCAATAGAAAGTATATATGTGTGCAAATGGTGCTACTTCTTGTGTTTGTTCGTGCCATTTAATTTTCTAGTCGAACTATATCTAGTGTACAAAGAAATCTTGAACATCGGGTATTGTTAAAATCCTCCCGGCCGCCATGTGTTTGCACTTTAAACAGCAAACAGAAGAGCTCTACCATCATTGATCAATCAAATCTCTTTCTTGAGACAACGCCCTCTATTCACACTACATCACAAAACCTAGTCAACTGTCAATGTCATTCAGCCTACGTGAGTGACAGTGGGAGGCAGCAAGAGTTCTGCTTATTTGCAGCATTTTGATTGGTCGATAAGGAAGAACGAAACAGTCAACCAATCAAAAATCCGCAAATTAAGGGAATTTTCTGGAATCGATACGACAAATCGCACCGTGAGAATGTGTCTTAAGTCATGTTACGTCATTAGCATGGGAGGTCTCAGCAAAATGGCGACCATCAGTTGTACTTGGGAGGTATATGTGTGTTTTCCTGTTGAGATTTGAGAAAAAAGAACAAATGATAGTTCTACGCCATATTTTAGCCTTTCAAGTGATATAGGCGGCATTCCAACCCAGACATCCACTTTAATTAATCTGTACTTTAGTCATTTAGCGGGCGAGGTCGCACTGCTATCTCTCGGCAGAGATAGTGATATAGAAAGCTTTTATTGATTATCAAGAGCCAGGATTATATCTTATCAATATACATTTTGCCGTCAATGCTTTTTAATATTTTACATGCTAACCGTGTGTACCATTCTTACTTTTGTCTGCAGATATTGAAATCCACGTTTTTCGGTAAAATGTTTAAGCCGATTAAGGTAAGCTGGAGCCACTCATTGAGTCACCTTATAGAAGTCCAGGGAATTCCGCTTGAGCTGTGAATATGGCCTGTATCTCTTTGTTGATAAATCAAATTGCTTGGAACAAGTCATGGCGAGTTCTAGATATGATATCTTTGCTCCGTTATTACATGTATTAGGAAATCACATCGAATGCCTTCGGGTTCAAACTTTGTTTCATTGCTGTAGGACTGGTGGTTGGGTCTATCTAAATCCGGAATTGCATTTTCTACAAACGTATGATTTGTCTTAGAAAATTTAAGAATGAAATTCGATTGAGTAAAGCATCAGATGTAGTATTGCCAATATAAAGCGATGAACCACTTTGCTGTGGATTTAAAAGAACGACAACACTGTATTACCTTTCCAGTGTATATTTTAAGTTGAACTTAGTTTCTTGTTTTATATTAAATCCGACTCTGCGCGGATCAGCCACTGTTTATCTTGGAGGGGTTGATGTTCTTATGACAACTTATATTTTTAGAAAAAGAAAAATAGTTATTTAAAATCTATAGTCGTCTGACTTTTAATGGTTGTTTATGTCGTAAGATTTCACGGAGCGTATATGTAACATTCTCAATAGATTGTATATATGGCTGAAAGCACGCCAAATAAACTGACACCATTTCATTCACAATTACTCCAGGAACTAAACGTACCTCATTCACACAATTTTCCAGATATTAATTTATCAACGTCTCTCAGTTTTATCCACCGTTGTCTTCTTATGTAAATGTTGTTGATTGTATTTTATGTCACAGTGATGTGGAATTAATAGCTGTCCCTGTTACACCTGGAATTTTAAAAAATTATAAAACGTCGAGGGAAAAAACTTAGAAACACCCTCCAAAAGGAATCCTAACTCGGGTCCCTTGTGATGTGCAGTTGTCGTTTATATATACAGACGATTTCATTGTCATTGACAAATATGTAGGATGGCAGATCGGAGAGCATTCTGTCAGAAATCCATTTAGCGATCTCTATACAATCAACAAACACATGTTTCCATGACACCAATGTATTAACTTATGTATCCCATTGGGAATTACAGAATTTCTGACAGTTTTAGATTTTTCTGCAAGTTCTCAAACATTGTCCAATATAGAACAAGACAGATCGGAATCAATTGTCGCAAAAACAGTAAAAGATTAACTGTAAATATAGACACTGATATACATGTATAATGTAAACAGGAGTGTTAAAATAAAGGTTCAAGTATGGTCTGCCATCTTCCTGTTTAAGGATAGAAACATGTCACTCATCACCACAGTCTTGTTGTCTTGATTCTCAAGCGACTTCATTATTTTAGCATGCATCAGTTCTGCAAACCGTTCACATAAGGTACCCAACTTGATCCCAACAGAAAGCCCAAACTATAGTATATCAGTTATATCGGAAGCAGTATCAGTAGCAGTAGCAGTATACATGTGAAGTATCTAAAAAAAAACTGTCTTTATTAAACTGACGTGTTTTTGGAGGTTGTGTATACGCTTAACTTCCTCTGTTTACAAACCTTTTGGTCGTTATTTGACTTAGATCCCTCTTTTCTTGTACAAATCATATAAGCACTGCTGTCTATAAAAGTAACTGGTTTTGAATGAATACTGCGGTATATCTCTCGTAAACTTCGTAAAAATAGTTTTTACTCAAAACAAACAACCGCCCGCTGTTGCGTGCTTGCGATTAGCCGTGGAGTTTCTTAAGGGCAAAGAGATTCTGAGAAAAAATACGAATCTGTAAATAGTCCGTTGTTAGTTTTTTATTCGCGGACCTGTATTTTAAATAATGCATTACAAGTTAGTTGTTGTAAGGCATGCAGTATTTTCAGAAGCCAATATAACATCTTCTCCGTCAGTTTAACCGATGTGGTATGAGTATGTATGATAGAAAGAATACAAATATCATTGTTGAACGTTAGCTTTATATCGATAACCTCTGTACAACATTTCTAAATGATGTTTTTAATAACTACTGTGGTATATTTCCCTTGTTATGTTTTAGTTAGTATGTGCCGCCAACATTTTCTACAGCAATAAAGGAAAAAAATATACCACATGTATAAACTCTTTTTGATGATTCTCTTAGTCTGGCTTGGTTTATTGGCAGGACCGCGCACATAGATGTGTTTTTCCTATGCCTGGAATAACCCTTTTGTGTGATCTTAGAGCTACTGATCGTTGCCTTAACCAATTATATTATGTCACCCGGTGTTAAAGGAAGGCATCGTCCCTAGTATGTAGTCAGGAACTACACCATGTGGTATGACTGACAGAATTTATACAAATGGATCCATCAGCATCAGGTCTAGCTAAGAAATGTCTGATCTGAAGTTTTAAATTGAAAAGTCTTTTGATGTCACCTCAGGAGATCGATAGACTTTCTGCATGTGTGCGTTCCAATGTCAAAAGCATAACAAGAAACGAAGCTACGGATCTTAATAAATAAGTATACAAGCTTTTCATGTTAAGTTTGTTCCTGGTTCATCCAGAAAGTAGTCCTTAACCAACTTTCACCCGGAATCAATCGTAATCAAATCTGTGAGAGATGGGGTGGTGGGGGGTCCTATGTGTTTCTTAAACAATATCTGTAACAGTAAAACGTATTTCACCTATGAGGTATGCACGTTGTATTATCCTGCATTGGTGTGTTTATCGGTTTAAACTTTAAATACCAAGGCACAGTAATGGTTCCGTTCATAAGGCCCCTACCTTCCATCTGATGCATTTCCATGTAGCTTTCACATTGGTCTAAGTGAACATAACTAAGACATGGATAGCAGACACGATTACAGTAACACGTTGTTAAAGATTTGAAACAGGTGCAAACGAGGTAAATTACGTTTAACAACCAAAATTGAGTCAATAATTAGATTAATCTGTTGAAACGTTTTGTTGAGCACAACATATGCTACCCGGTGAAATCGTGCAAACTGATTTCCGAGTGATGTATATTATTATATAAAGCCCGCACGAGCGATTCTCCGTCGGCGACTCAAAATCTCAAGGAAATCGCCTCGTGTGCGGCAGGCTTGCGACCCGATTAGACACTGTCGGCGACTAGTCGCAAGGGATCAAACACGTTTGATATCTTGCAACTCGTCGGCGACTAATATCCTCGTGTGCGGCATACATGCGACATAAAATTGCAGCCATAAGTTGTACATCCAATCGTTAACCGTGATCGATTCACATGATTAACATTTAAACATCATTGACGCATGTATAATAAACTACATGTAGCTCCGTCGCCTGTAATTAAAATGTTCAAAATCTAAGCTAAAATTTGTATGCAATTTTCAATGAAAGTCATTTTTAAAAAAGTCATGCCAAGTGTTAGTCACGTGGTATAAATATCAGCTGACTTTAAAGAATCGCCGACTCAGAATCGCTCCGTGTGCGGCAAAAGCTGTCACCGACGGAAAATCTCTTGCAATAGTCGCCGACGGAGAATCGCTCGTGTGTGGCAGGCTTTATCCGATAAAATGGTGAAATACCCATAGCGCTATTGCACAACTGATTTCGAGCACCACAACCTACAAGCTTAGATAAACACGCGTTACACATGAGATCAGCACAGATTGCAATTTACAATACACTTACAATTCAGTCTGTAACGGCGTATTGGGGGAGGGGGGGTGGACGGACCCTTTTCTGGAAGATTCGATCCCCCACATGCCCCCTTCTTGATGTTCGTGGCAGTACCATTGGATTTATCAATGTCCTAATTTTTATTTTTTTTATTTTTTTTTTATTTGCCATAAAAGGGTACAGACACCAAATACAGACCCCCAAAACAATATATACAAAATGTGTTAAACACGTTATAACAGTATAACATTAAATAACATATAATAGTAACGTACATTTAAATATATAAATAACACCTGCTAAATTACATAAACAATGCAGATAAACAATATGCAGTTAACTATAAATTAATAATCGAATAATGGCATGGTAAAATGGCATGAACAAAAACAATAAATAAAAGTGCGATAAAAAATATCAAAAAATAAGTAAATAAATTACAAAAATAACAAAATTTCACTGTGCATGACGTGGGAATACATCCACGGGCACAATACCTTTATGAAGGATCCCACATAATTGTAGAAATTTACAACGGACGATAACTGATGTATCTCGATCAGGTGGAATGCATTGCAGAAAACTTTTTAAATTACAAACTGGGATCTATCTTTCTGCGAATTACCATCTTTGCCTGGGTATACAAAGAAAGCAAGTCTTAAGCAGCCAGTGAACTAGTTTTTGTTTGATGATCTTTAACTACCAAGGTACAACGCAAAAATAATGCAACATACAGAGTTGTTATAACAACGAGCAGCGAATACACGCCATTTTCTTAATCGTTACGTTAGCAGCGTCAAAAGGCACAAAGGCTACTGGGGAATTATATTTTTACGGCTTTTAACTACTTTCTGACTAAAAGAGACAATTCGTTTCCTGAGCCCATGTAGCTTTACTTTCAATACACTCTGTGTATAATATTCTCCAGTAGGAAAGCCTCGTTCATACTGTATAGGCTGAAGTACTTAAAATACTACTAGACTGGTCCCTCAAGTCTATATTTAAGTCAATCGTCCACATCTTCAGTCGATAGAGAATGATGAATGTATCCGATTCAGTTAAGTGTCCCAGATATCTTTAATATGTATGAATTCTCTGGACATTGGCATTCAAGTTGAGGAGCTCCATTCATAGTTACTACACGTTATCAGCATAGATCAATTGAAAAGTGTATGTATGGAATACAAGGTCTAATGTGGAGTCCCAGTGTACTGAACTTTATTATGTAGAATCAACAGAAATTATTGAAGTGCAATCCATGCTCATAGATCCACCGACATTCAAATAATTATTCTCACAAAAACAATAGTATATGGAATATACGTGACGTCACTGGCAAAGACAATGCAGGTCCATTACAAATCGCCAAACTCAATTTAATAGTTCGTATCGTCCCTTTATCTAATAGCTCTGAGAACAACAGGCCAACAGAAATTGATAGCACCACAAGCTCCGTGTCGGATCTCGCCGTACTTACTGTATGTCAATGGTCCACCTGAGATTAAAGGGAAACTTAAGTTTAATATATTTCACTATTCGATTCTTGAACAGAGGAATATTTGTCACCGTGACTACGAACGACCTTGAATTGCCGATCATTCGAACTAGATGTCTTATTTACTCCTTGCGCAATATGGCGCAAACCTGACAAGACGAAAATTAGAGTTACGCATTGGGACTCACCCTGAGAAAGCTTTGTTTTCATTATGTAGTCAATAAAAAAAATACTAATGTTCAAACGTTATATGAGCGGAATAAGACCATTAGATATATATAGCCATATCGAACTTTTTCACGAGAGACAGGAACGACCAGATCTACAACAAACCATAGTCTGTATAATTGAAAAAGAATAGCATCATGGGACTGACAAAAGAAATTTGCAGAAATTGTTCAGTAAATGCATTGATCTAGTACAACTATCAAGAGCAAAATGTTAGCTGTTGGTAAACTCTTTAATCTGACATTTTTGTGCGCATAGCACAAGTACAGACATCTTTGGGGTTTTAAAAAAAACTCCATTGTCTTAGAGCACAAAATTTCAGATTAAAGAGTTTAAGAACAGCTAATATTTTGCTCTTGATAGTTGTACTTGATCATTGCAGTTACGACAGATATTACAAGTACATAGACATTCTTAGGAAAGATTTGAAGGCGGATCAATAACATAATTCGGAATGCCGCTGCGGTGGACATATTGCAAACTAAAACTTAATTGTTAACATGTCTCCAGTTCAGCATTCTGAAATCAAACTCGATTTTTACCATCACCATTATCTTCTTATATGTTGATCTTCAAAGAATTATGAAAACCGCCAGACACTTTGATGGTTTCATCATTAATTTGCAAGTTGATACCAAATTATTTGTGTTAACTGGACAAGATAATAAAAAATGTGTATTCATCTAACAGACATTTGCCGAACCTTCATATCTCTTGGAATAACAGTAAGTCTTCTTACCTTAAGCATTTCAAATCTGTGATTAAATCGATCAGAAGGGGTCTTGCTTTACGCGTTGTGTCTTAATAAGCCGAGCAATGGTCAATCTTTAACATCTCTAAAGTCAATCACAGATGCAGAAATAGGAAGAGTGTGACAGTTCCCTCGGCGATATTTATGAGAGGAATGTTTGATTTATTGTTTTAAAGATTGCATTTAATAAGGTTTACGTCCCGTTTGGGTTAGCACAGTATGGTGACGCTTTGGAAAGTACCCAGGTCATCTCTTAGGCAAAACGTAATACCATTCATTCACAGACGCCGAGGAAATTCGAACCAGGTACCGTCATTGTATAGCGTATGCTATATTGACGGTACAGCTGTTTTGTGGATTGTGTTATTTTTATCCAAACTACAACGAAAGTAAATCTGTTTAAACGGAAACAGCATAACAAACGTCAGTCGATTGATCTAAAGGTTTGATTTAAGAGCTCCTTACCTTAAAACATCGCTTTCTGCTTGCATATAATCCAAAACTTTCTCTAGCAACCAACTGTCGAAGGTCTCCCGCCATCTTTTTTACCTTATTCCTATGTCCCTGTAGGTTCACAATCATCAGGTACAACGTAGTCCCATGGCCAGAATCTGTGTCGCCGACAAAGGATCATAGGAATCGGGTGCAGATTAAAACTCAAATTACAACAGCCATGGCTATCGTGGCAGCTCGAGGGGAAACATAGGGATCGGAATGCAAGTAATTCCTGTCGTCTATAGTCGTCAATTATTCCATGCGCTTCTTCAAATGGAGTGTAGTCACTTAACTTTAGTTTTTGAATCGCGGTGTTCGTGCCGGCTTTTTCGAGTATATTATTTGAGAGTCCGGGTTATATTTGAAAAAAGTGTACAATAATTAGTTTGTAATCAGGACATTTCATTGAAAGGCATCGGGTTGTCCAAATGTTCTTTAGATGAATGCAGTTTGCCATCTAAATATTACGCTGCATTAAGAATATTGATCCCATTTCCATAATAGTACATATGTTTAATTTGTTCTTTTATACCCCGGTGAAAGAGTTTGTTTGTTTGTTTGATTGGGTTTTAACGTCGTACTCAAGGGTATTTCACTTATATGACGACGTGCCAGCCCAATGG
>JAQQZZ010137304.1:10644-27702 GCA_030265115.1 Mopalia vespertina | reverse complement strand
ACAAAGACAAAGTGTATTCAAAACGCTTCATGTATCAACACATCAATATTTGACCTTTTAGAATCACGTTTAAATGTATAGAAACTATAGAAACTAACAAAGACAAAGTGTATTCAAAACGCTTCATGTATCAACACATCAATATTTGACCTTTTAGAATCACGTTTAAATGTGTAGAAATTGAACATGTATTTTCATTATATTGGAATAACACTTTTTGAGTTTGAACACATTCTAGTTCAAACTAACAAAGACAAAGTGTAGGCCCCTATACCAGAATATAATGCAAATAAGACAAATAAATGTATTCAAAATGCTTCCTGTATAATCACATCAATATTTGTCCTGTCTGTCATCTCCCATGGTAACACAAAATGCTTCCTGTATAATCACATCAATATTTGTCCTGTCTGTCATCTCCCATGGTAACACAAAAATGCAAGACTTTGCTTAAATAGATGACATGTTTTGGGTATTCCTACAATGCTACATGAAGAATTATTTTCACGACAAATTTTAACATCAAATTGCAGCAATTTTGTTACATTTGGAGATAATTAAACAAGAAAAAAATATCAAGGTAATCCCCAGAAAATATTAAGCCGTGAACAGTGAACAGTCGAGTAGTGACCAGTGGAAAATCAGGGATTAAATGACCATAACAGATGTTGACACAATGTGACACTCCCATCCAGTTTCCATGGCAACCAACTATGATTTCTATTGATTAACCAACAAAACCAATACAGCGATGACATGTAAGGTTTTTGAGGCGTGTGCTTCAAACCACCTGGCAGATGAATGAGAATCTCTAGGGTCAGTGCAGCTGTGTCATGGATTTCTGCATATTAATATGACCCTTTACAAGCCTATAGCATTTAGATTATCATAAAGTTCACCTGTAAATATTTCATGGGGTTTAACAGTGAAACAATAAAGCCTATCATTGAAAATTAACAAAAACATGATTATGACAAAATTTAAGTGCAAATATAAAGTTAATAATGGTGAACATTAAATTAAATGAAATAATTTTGACAATTAAATAAATTGAAATAATTTTTACAATTAAATTAATTTAAATAATTTTGACAATTATAAACACATTACAGGAGCTTTAAGAAATAAATTAAATATCTGTGAGTTAAACGTTTTTAACAATTCATTTATGTAAAGTGTATGAAAATTAAAAAATGTTATTATATTTCGGGCATGCTAAGATTTTACAGCAATATAAAATTTTAGAGACATACATGTACAATAAGAATGCAGCTCAAAGTCCAATGAATAAATAATAAAATAACCTATCAATTTACATGCAAAATGCTCAAATCCATCAAAATCAGTTTAACTGAAGGTCAATTTGTTCAATTTCAACATGTACACTGAATTGCGGCACGTGTCAATCTACAGCATTTCTAATGGACACCTGTTTGTCGCTTGCTTTAACCAGGAGTAATGGGCTTAAAATTCAAGTCAATTTGACACCCATTATGCCTGTATGCAACAACAACAACAGGCAAACAAAAAGTGGGCAGACAATTTGTTCTCCAAACACTGAAGAATTCCGGACATGGGTCGGTCACATATCGGTCCAATTTGAGAGATCAGTCCATAAAATAACTCTGCCAGTGTAACATGTGAGAAAGGTTTAAGGCACCATTAGAAGGGGCTGGACAGCAAACAGTTTCACCACATGGCTTAGATTGGGTCCTTTGACCACTGGTCAGGGCAATGGTCTTCCTTGTTCACTGGAACCATAATTCTTTGCTTTTGACACTGGTTTAAAATTCCTTACTCTGAGGAAGGAATTTAGATTTTTGCCAGAATATTTAAGCAACATATTTAATCTAAACAAAGGCTATGATGACACTGGCCAAGAAGGATTAAAGTTGCTCTATAAGAATATAAAAAAGGGTCTTTGTTGTTGCCATGTTAAGTGATTTTTTTTTACGTGATCTGTACTTGTAAAACATCAACTCAAAGCAATAAATATTCCAAATGCATATATACTTGCAAGATACACAAGAAGAAGATTACCAAAATTTATGTATTGATTCTTAAGAAAAATCCAACCCTATCTTGGTATGTTAATTGAAAGTTTATAAAAACATGTAAAAACTATTTAGATGATCAAGGGTCTTTCTACCTGTGTGTCGAATTCAAATGATTTTTTGCTGGAAATCACTACACTCATTAAGAATTTCTGACTTCTCAACAATACTGTCAAAATTTATGAATAAATTTTTATGCGCTTTTTATTCATGGGAATCAAAAAGATCAGTCCAGTTTTAAAAGGGGATTGGAAATTGTAAAAATGAATACTATTGCACAAGGTAATGGAGAAATGCACAACTTAAAAAGAAAATGTTATAACTAAATACAACCCCCTAAGTGTGTGTTTATTAATGCAGATGCAGGCACCCGTACTGATACAGAAATGTTATCAATGAATGGTGACAGGGTCTTTATGACCTAACAATGACAAGGTCATTTCTACTAGTGTCAAAAACACCATTAATTCTCGTTGCAATATGGCTGCCGACCAGACAAAGCCTGAATCATGGGAACTCAAAATCTCCCAATCTGTTTCGAGTGCAAATGGAGGGGTGTAGCTGCCAGTCCCAACGTCTCGTTAATATGATTAGATTGCTGAGTAACTCCATCACTAGCCGCATGTGACAATTAGTCTCGACTGCACGTGCTCAAGGACTTTGGAAAGAGCGACTGATTGCTATCACAGTTTTGCCACTTCGATACAAATGTAGCCATGGAGACAGAAATAGTCTTAGGCGCTGGCCGAAATGTTGGCCCAACTTGGTGATAATAGTGTCAAATTTGTTACTTTCCGTCATAGGCACGTGTATGAAAATTTTATCGGAGAAATGCGAAATGAACATCTGTGAGCGTGTCGTTATCTCGGAGATGGCAGTACTATTGATTAGGTGATGATGATGCTACCAACGTTTCATTAAACAGATACAATATGAAACATAGTCTCAAATTCACACCATCTACCATGAGGGATAACATCAGTAATATTGTGTGTCAGATCGATCCCCAGCATTTATTACATGAATCCTGGTAAACAGATGGTTTGTTTAATTTCGAAAACCGGATTTGAACTGGGTTTTAGTCAACCCTAAGACAATTGCACTTACATGTGTATTTATAACTAAGTATTATTTCCATCAATTACAAATAATTACATATCTACATGGCTAACTTGTGAAATAAATTGTTCCAGTGCAAAGACATAAACACATCGGAAAAAAAGTTCTGATGATTTGAATACAACCACTTTAAATGCTTCAAGAATAAAAGTATCATATTGTTGTCTAATACACATAATTTGAAAATCATTCCAAATATTTTCAGAACAGAATTCAACTTTTGTACCACAGCAAACAAAAAAGATTAAACTTTTTTAAAAAAATCACAAAGCAACATTTTAACATAAAATAGTTTAATTGAAATATTATATAAAATAAAGAAATCAGTACTAAAAATGAAATAAATCTGCAGGCACATTTTCAGGAGTACAATGTATATAGAGTGCCGGTGTCCTATCATGTTATGTGCTCGTTAAGGTTTCACAGTGGAAAATACCCTATACAATGGTAGATTATATAGGGAATTTGAAGCGTCAAACACAATCCCTGACTTAGATCATTAGTATCACATCAAAGAATCGACAAACCCTCATCGCTTAAAACATCCAATATTTATGTGCTACAGTCGACTGAGTTTCAATGACAGACACGAGCTCGCTTTAATTCATTACCTGTACCTGTTCAGGTAAAGGCAAGAGCTGAATTACATAAAGAGCTTTACAAGTATTAGGTCACTAGTGTTGAATGAAACAATGTGGTCATTAATGTAAATATCATAACAATTCTAGAATTACACAATTGTACTACATTTAAGGTCATACAGACCTTATCTTTGACTAAAATGCCCTCCAAATTTAAACAGAATGGGCTATAATTTATGATTGTTTACCTGCTAAGTAATTGAAAGTATGAGGGTTTTTTAAATTGATTTCCAATGATGGAAATGTATTGTTCTAGATTTCATTATTGCAGATTGAAAAAAAACCCCTTTTTTACCAATAAAAACATGAGACAGGACTTCGGTGATTTTTATGAGTGCCAATCTTACAAATTCCGTTGATTTTCACTTTAAACTCTGTCAATTTCAGCATTTTCTACCAGACATTCAGACACCCTAAATAATTAGACAGATTCCAGCAGATCTTGCATAACTAAATTTATTATATGAAACAAGTGCAGACTTAATTAATGCTTAAGCTATAGAAGTATAAATGTGTACCAGTAATTCTATATGACTGGAAAGATAATCTCAGTATTAAGTCAAAACTTGGCTAGTAATACAGAACATCTCTTGCACAGGAAAAGTTTGTAATTTAGTTCATCAGCTTTATACAAACAATGTTTTCTTCTCTAATTGAAAAAAATACAAACCCTTATTTTTCATTCCAGATTTAGTGTTTCATTCATTAGTTTATTTACATCCAAGAACTGTGGATTAATTTTAATTTGATTTGGTTTTTAATCTCGGAAGAAATAGCATATCTTAACCCTAATTTACATTTTGTATACATTTATTGGTGAGGTTTGGTTAATTTACACATACTTTACACAGCTGTGACATTTCTAAATCGTTTACGATGAACATAATTACATGGCCAGCCATTTTATGGGAGACAAATTTATAAGCCAAGCCTACTCAAGTCAACCGTGTTAACATGTAAAATAAATTTACATAAGACTGTAGAAAACTGTGAATTCGTACACCTTGAAATAAGTACGTCTGATTAGCCTTAGGGCATAAATCTCTATTTCTGGAGAGGCTTATCAGTTGACAAAAAACAGCTTAATCTCTTTACAAAAGCTTTTTATCTATGTAGTAAAAGGGAGTGAGTTGAACCGAGTGACCTTTTAGATGATGTTTGTTCCGTTGTCAGCAAATAATGGCCTCACAAGACCATTTCCTTTCCAGTTAATTTCAAACAGTTATATACAAATGTTAAAGAGATTTTGTTAAATGTCACAAGACTCAGGAGTCGGGACCAAAACCGGACCTTACATAGATCCGAAAACATGTTCACTAAAGAGAAGATTGACAGCACCATGGCTGTATTTCACGGTGTCATGGTATAAATTTAAAAACAAAAATTAAATTGTTTTATTTCACAACAAATAACCATATTTTGATGTTAACCTTCTGGCTTTGACCATGATGTCAAAACCAATCCCATATTTTGGCAGAAGCATTTGATAAAAAAATAGAAACAAAATAATAAAAATAGAAATAAAATTATAACTATCCTAACATGTAAATAATACCCGCCTACACAAACTGACTGGAAATGCTAATAGCTAGATCACCTAATAATAGATTTCTATTCACTCTGAACCATATAATTTATTATGAGAAATTGATATATAAATGAAACAAAATGTGATGTACAGATACTTCAGGTTTTTATAAACCTGTGCTCAATTTTTATGACATACTCAAACAATATGGACAGCAATTTAAAATGCAAATGTTCATGTCTGCATTCCATATATACAGGATATACTTATATGAACAGCCAATATAAAGCTATTAGGAAATGCCAAGGGTATGGAGATACTGTGGTGAAAACATAACTTATTATTGTACACAAAAACTATACAATTTACACTCTTTTTTATTTTCTTGGTGTTCATATATCAAAATCACATTAATGGTGGCTTTTGTATTGTCTGTATATTCTGTAAAACGTAGCACTGTTCTAACCAGGCAGATATCTTGAGAGAATTGGGACTTAGTCAAGAAACAAATATCCATCGTGTAAGCTTCCAAACTGATATGATAAGCTTACATCTTAATTTTAAGTCAGATAGACATGTACGTATATCTGTACAAAGTCTCATACTATTTCAACACATTTAGGTAATTAATACAAATATTGAATATATATTACAAAGTAGGTTACAAATTCTTCACCTTTTTTTTTCTTTGTTTATGTTCATACAATGGACACATCAAATATACAACAGTCTTATGGAGCTAGCATGTATGTAGGAACACAATGTGGAATACATTTGGCACGCCGGCATCGTGAAAACCAGAAAGGTGACACCGAAATAAAGTAGTCCCATTACTTCTTTATCAAAGATCTCGAAGCAACCTTCCTGTTCTTAACATGTTTATTCTGCCCACCCGGTACTATTTTTTGTCGCTTTACTCAGTGTTGGTGTGTTTTCTCAGCCAAGACTTACTGGTATTTTTAAAGTATATAGTGTCAGGACAACTGGACTCAGAAAGTGATCATCTTCGTCTCAACTGTCCATCAACGGTGAAGAGTATGTGGCCACAGAAATCTACATGTACATAGATGTATCAGGCTGAACAATATTGTGGGGGAAAACACATCCACAACTCCACTTCCAAGTTAGCCATTTCAGATAGAAACATACATAGATGTGATCAAAGAATAATCATTCAATAATATTCCTCACATATGTTATGAAAATAAATACTTTAATAACATGATATATTGTAAACTTAGAGAAAGAAAATTCAGCTTCCCTGTATTATGTTTGGCAAACCAGGGGCCAGTTGCTTGAAAGACGATTAGTCGCTAACACCAGATTAGATCGCTAATAGTGGATAAGAGATAGACCTTTAACATGGTGTGACGTCATCTAATAGCATATCAAATAAAATAGTGTGTCGAGCAATCAGCCCCAGTGCTCTTTTAGGTAGATATGAATTTTAATTTATTTTGCACAATTATAGTTCTTTATTATATATAACTAATAATCAAAACTTGCCAGTGTACATCAGTGGATATTCTGTCAGACTAATTTCATAAAGAGATAAAATTTTATTATTCATATAAAATAATTCATCTGAAAATTGTTTGAAATAACCGAAATAATTTAATGTAACGTTCACTATACAGAAATGAGATGTTAATTGTTCAGCGATATGTAAAATCAGAATAGACGTTGGTTGAATAACTTTTATAATTACCAATTAAGATAAATAATTAGTGCACACAATAACAAGACAGTTGTGAGAATATTTATGCCTAATTTGCTTCAGAGTGAAATCGTTTGTAAAAACAAAGCCTTGAAGCAAAACATTACAAGGATAGAAGACTTAATCTCCGATTATCAACAGGAACTTCTGCAAGGAAGAAGCATAGCAGTTGTGTTTTAATGGCAGATGGCCGCATGTGAGTCTAATGGCCGATTTATAAATAATTCAATTCCATAGAAGCAGCTGCCTAACTCTGTGCTAGTTGGATTAGAGGGGAGCGTTATCTTTAGGTCCAACGATTACAGCATGCTTTATAAAACGCTTAATGCTCGCACCGAGATGAATGTCCAGAGGGTGAAATAAAAAGTTCACATATAAAAGATCACATGAGATATGGTATAAGCTTAGATTCCATCCAATAAGCCTTTTTTATCATCAACATATCCAGGCTATATCGTTAAGAGTTATTTGATGGATCTATGTTTTGACAACTCCAAACGAGAATTTTTTGTCACCTTCGGAGGGAATTATGCGCTCATTTGTTAGAATATTCATAAGGATGTCTATTACAAAGCGCAAAAAAATCCAAATACATCAACCTAAAAGTATCCGATGTGTGCTGCCACAAGTTTTGCTGTTATCAGAAAACGTTTTTTCTTTTACATGATATCTGTATTTGACATGAAATCAATAGTAAAATGGTGGATTCATTTTCAACTGGTACTGTGTACATATACAGGTTTGTTTGTATGTCCAGCAGTTTGTTTGGTTAAGGTTTTACACAAAAATTAAACTTATGTTATTTTTATTTCTCCACATTGACCAGAACAAAGAAAATCTTCCTAGGATTGCGCAATAGTAATTACACATGTATGATATAACTACAGATTAATTTGTTTTAAAACCTTAAGTTACAAAGTTAAACTTGTAATGAAGTTTTACACTTCACTTGAGATACAGTGGTGCCAGTATGGAAATTTTATTTTATTGACAGCGGTGCACATTTGAAAATACATCAAGATACAGTATGCTACAAAAAATAACAAGAAAAAAGAAACAGGAGCAGCTATATAAAAACGCCAGCATTCCCGACACGTTCCGTTAAAGCTAAATTGTGTAAAATGTGTGAAAAAGCAGAAAGAAAACAGCCGGCTCTGTCTTATCACTGTGTAATGTCAGAAATGTTCCCTGGTTACTGAGCTATACTGACAAGGAGGTAGACAGAACGATTCTGTGGCTCGGATAAATTCAAAACAATGTCTATGAATCAGCTATATCTCTAAATCACATGTAACATGCAACAACACATGCACATTTACAGAATATATGGTGTCCAGAACATTTTATTTCATTATAATGTTTATATCTGTACAAATTTATGTTTATCTACAATTTGTTTGTTTGAATTGGAATTTACATCATACTCGATGTATTTTCACTTATATGATGGCGTGAATTGATGAAGGAAACCACCCTGGACTTCGATGACAACGAACAGTGACAGGAAAAGACAATTACCACACACAAAAACATCACCGCTTTTTATGTAACTTTGAAATTTCACCATTTTGTTTAAAACCTCAAAGGAGAAAAAGCGACAGCTCAAGTCAATTTAAAGAAATGAAAGAATTAATATTTAATTCCCAATAACATATTGTCTTATTTCATTTCCCTAAATTTTGTTTATCTTTTACACCATGCAGTCCATTATTAGCTTCCTGTCAAATGTCTTTATACATGTAAGTAACCCTTAACAACAGCAAAATTAAGATTTGTTCCAAAACATGTCTCTGAGAGATTATATAGAATATCGAAGATTCATCAATTTTAATTAATTGACATCCCTGTGAAAAAGTGATTAATTTTCACAGAAAAATGAGACACAGTTTAAGGAAATTGTGAGCCTGTTTGCAGCTCTCATGTAGGCTAGAAGGGCTGCTAAGTTACAAAAGTAACAATACTTAATAACAGAAGACTTGGACCGTGTGAATCCAGCATTAACAGACTGTACTGTTATTATAAGAGGGCCACTGTTCACACAATACAACCAACCTATACCATCATGATTGGCCTGCTTGGTCAGCGTTATTGGTATGTGTTTGTTTTCTACACTTTGGCTTAACCTCTCTCTGCTATATTAGACGGTGCATTACAAATAGCCTTGTCAATCTTCAATAGTGTCAGGGAAATTCTTTTCACTTCATTTAACTGGTCTTTTTAACTGGTATGCCCACAGTCATAACACTGAGCCACAAGACAGCCCATGTGGTCTTTTAATTCTATCTATATGTTTTCAGGGGTGGAAATGTAAATACATTTGCAGGACATGTCCAGTAAAAATTGAGATTGTCCTGTACATATTAAACAGTCCCCAGAATTTAACATTGTGTTAAATGGTCCGCAGAATAAAATGCACATTCCCACCCCTGGTTTTACAAATGTGGAAAAATGAACATTTGAATAGCCTCCACCCATGGGTATTGTAATGAAAAGGTCAAAACTCTACACAGACAAAGATCACTCTCTAAAGCAAACTAAAACTAATTATATAATTGTAGACAATCTATTTCAAATTTGAATATTGGGGAAAAATATTGATAGCTACAGATTTTAAATAAACCACCTCACACATGGACTTCACTTTGTATGCACAAAAACAGGAAGCTGAATAATGTAATAGCAGCTTTAACTAATTTATGATCAGGTACTAAGCATTGGCTGATAGACAGAAGCTGCTCAACTACATGGGGCCAAAACAGCCAATTTGACCCATTTCTTTAATCTATTTTTCTTGACCAATACACATATTCAATTATCATGAAGGAAACATTTTACAACATTTTTGTTTCGTTCGGTACCAACACATTGATAAAACACGAGCTTAAATGTTCAAGTTAAGTTCTTTGTTCTGTAGATATTTTGTAAACTGATCCTAGATACTTATTGAATATACATTTTTTCCTTGTCATTTTTTTTAATCACATGGAGGTCTCCCTTATATATAGGTATATGCTAATGTTCACTTGCTTTGCCTGGAGTTTACCAAGTACAAATCATTTGTTTTCTGTAATTTATGATCTACATAGGTTATCTAGTATCAAACTTAAGACGGATGTACATTTATAAAAAAAATTCTCCTTTTAGCGACTCACTGGTATAATAAATTTAGATGAAGCTTCATAGGCAAAATGTCTGCATTGTACATTTGCTTCAAGCTAAAGGTTAATTCAACAAAATTAACATGGATTGATAATATTGTATGTTAACAAATATCAACCATTAAACATAGAAGGATGTAAAATTTTAAAAAAATTTAAAAAACCCAACCTTTTAGTGACTAGCTGAAAAAATAAACCTAGGCATTTGAAGCAACTCAGACTGAATAGTTTTTAGGAATTTTCATCAATATTCCCTTGGATCAATTCATACAATATTAACATCATTTCAACAGAAACCTTTTTCCTGAAGTACTGAAGGCAGTGTGTCATTGATGAAAATTATGGCAAAACATGACTGTTTACTCTACATGTATAATATCTAAATGCGTTGATAACATAAGGCAGGAAAAGGTTTTGCAGTCAGGTTAGAGCGTTGCACTATATAAACTTAGCTTAAGGTAAGTAATTATATGACATTGATGGGGTTGCTTCAAGACTTTACATTAACTTACATGTTGCCTTGTAACATATGTCTATAGAACAACCATACATCTTCACACCTTGAGATGAATCGAGTTTATATCTACTATATTTCTACTATATTTGAGAATTTAGATATTTGTTTGTGTGGATTAATCAGGACAGGCTTTTATCCATAATAAAATCCCACACCTGTACTAAATATATACAGGTACATGCACATTAATAAGTAGGCTCTGTCTGCTAATGACATGTCCCATCGTTCCCCAGGAGTATCTGTGTATGGCCATGGAGATAATGTTCTCGGCTTTTTCAGGTCTGGGAACCCAAAAGTGAGCCATTTTTAAAAGTAAGTTTTATCACTTGAGTAAAAACCACCGTGGTAATTTTGTTGGCGATCCTTTCAGTTTCTGATGGTAAAACATAAGACAAAGCTATATGAATGTTAATAAAAGCGATATACAGAAAGTACTTACTTAGGTCCAAGGCTTGTGATGTATCCCAATAAAATACCAACAAGAAAGTTACTATTCCAAACATGTTCCGAACAGAAAATCCACAAGAAGTCTTTCTGTGACACTGACTAGAAGTCCTGATACAGCGTTGTGTTGCAGTAGTAACCACCATCTTGCTGTCCTGCTACAACACCAACAGTGTCACAGAATAATCCGACAATAGCTGTGCAATAAATTCCTGTATTGGCCCAGCTATTAACATATTCTACAAATGCACAAATTTAAAATCCAATAAATCGAGAAATTAAAAATCCAATGATGATTTGATTAGATGAATGCAAATCACATTGCTAGGAGGATTTCGTGTGATATTCTTTGAATTAAAGCAACATTTCAGGCTGAATTCAAAGAAAGGTTTTGCCCATCAAGGTTTTACAGCATTTGACACCTTCTGATGCAAAAGATAATCACTTGTTTAAATCATGTTTTATACAGAATAAAAAGCAAATTGAACATCCAAAGAAATCTCATCCACTATACTAAACACAGTGTGGGTTTTTTACACACTGAGTGTACTTGCAGAGAAAACACATGTGATAGTGTGTAGTATTAAGAAAGGCTACTATAAGAGAAGCGGTAGTCTATATTATATAGCCATTCAAGTCGAGGACCTATAGTTAGGGCTGTCTTTCTTCCATGGTAAACACACAGCTATCTGTTCTTTAATCCTCTGTAGGTCCGCTAAGAGTCCATGGATCATAAGCATATACAGTACATCACTAAGCTAGTCACCCCTCTTTACAGGCTCCCTCCATTAACAGCTTCCATTGAACACTGGCTGCCAGCTTCAGGCACTGCAAGAAACAGCAACAATTGGGTTCAATTTTAACAGCAGTAGAGGGGGGATAGCCTAGTCCATTGAGCTTCACTTTCCAGGGGGTGATAGGTCAGACAGATGATATCAGCTTGGAGCTGTGGCTAGCTCAGTGAGGTGGCTTTCTAACAAAGACCGCTTGTGAAGTACAGGGACCAGATTGTGAAATTGATAGCCTTTACATCAGTAATCTGCCAGGAAAAAACAGACAAAAAAGCAACCCCAATTAGCAAAATACAGTTTCATCTGACAGCAAACAAACTCAAATCTACTCCAGGGTTTCCATAATGCCATGCTGGAGAGATATTAAAAACGATGATGTGATTTATCTATAATAAATGTAACACAAAATTAATATTTAATAAAAAATAATACAAATATGTATTTTAGACTGAAAGTAAACATAATCAATTTTAATTTTTATGTTTTAACTAACTTTTAATTAAAAAGTAAATTGAGTAAAATAAATGAAGCTGTTTATAAAATTAGACACAACAATAACACAAATGCCACCAAATTTGAAATCAAAGTGAAACTAAAAATACAAACTACTCAAAGCATACTCCAGAACATAAATACAAAATATAAATGAATAATTTAAAAATGAAAACAAAAATTGACATGATGCAAACCCAATATAAAAATAATTAAAAAAAACACCAAAGGCATGTTAAAATAGGAACTGGATGTCTGAAGTACAAAGTATGTATGGATTATGGCATACAAAAACATCCATTTTAATTAACCAACACCCCTGTGCCAGTGTGATTAATTTGTATAAAGATGGAATAAGGTGTTGCATATCAAATAAATTTACCGGTAAAAGGAATATGGCTAGAAATCTGTTTAGATCAAGTCAGACTATAACCTGACTGTTCTGATATATGAAATATCCAAGAGGCAGGATATGAGCTACATGTATGGTGGGTAGCGAAGACCATATTGATTTCATATACACTGGTTAAAGCCCTAATAATTCAAAAAGGAAAAGAAAAACCCCAAATATTTTCTCAAGCAAAATGACCATAGAGCCTATAAACATAGATTTTGGGCTGGATAAACAATTGAGTACAAAAACAAAAAGGAAATGTATGAACAAATAACAGTAGTTCTGGCTAATTCTCGGACAGAAATTATAAAAGAAAATTCAATTTTTCTGATGTTTACTGTTATATCCGATACCTTGTAGAAAACCAATCATATAGATATCTCCTATCTAATAATGTCATTACTGTTCTATCCACAGCGGAGGTTAAAAGCATACCTACTTACAGTATGATATATAATTGACATTCACACATATACTGTTTATTTATCTAGCTGGTGTATCAGACCTGCCTACCATAGACAAAAAATTATGTCTAAGAAAATTATTTTTTAGGAGTATAGTTTTGACCAATATGTGTATTTTTGTGTGACAGAATTGCATTTAATTTAAATGTCTGTGTGTATTTTAATGTCATTTTGGTTTTAACACTGTGCTGAAATAATTTTGAGCAAACAATTTATGAAAAAGATAACAACTATTACCTTTAAGGTACATGTAGTACTTATCTTTTATCATTTGGTTGGGTTTTTATGCTACACATAAGGTTATTTCACACATATGGGTGATGGGTGAATGACAGGAACTGGCGTGTCAATTATGTACATGTAAGTTGAAATCATGAATGGATGTGAAAATTTCAAGATAAACTATAAAAAACTAATCAGCAGTCAGTCCCATCTTATACAATGAAAAGGCAAAAATACTACAGATTCCATATTCTTGTTTTATCGGAATCCATTAAGTCTCTTTGTGTTTTTTATTTATCAGCTTCTAAAAGCCACTTGAATATGTTATACAATGAAGATCACAGAATTCACGAGATATTTGTTAATGAATAATATACATTGTTTTCCTTATTTTGGGATAACGGATAACACTTTCATAGTTTGTAAAAGAATCTAGTCCAGAAAATTTTGCAGGTTGAAACCTTTCTGGGAATTGAACCCACTGCCCTCAGGGTAATGCATAGAACAAAAACAATGTAAATATTCACTGTCTAAAAGACACCCTCTCCCCCCCTCTCGTTATTCATGAATTATACAACATGAAACTTTTTTTTCATGAAACTCCTGGAAATAATAATATAGAGCATATAAACGGGGTGCAATAAGACATAGTGAGCAAATCTACAGTGCTAGCAATCACAGCAAATCTCTGTTATAGCCCTTTAAGCTCAGAGAGCACTGGGGCTACAGGACTCTACCATCACACAGCCCACATACATGTAAGTTTAAGAGTCGAATGACAGACGCTGGGTGGTATTCTCAATCCCCCAGGTAACCTCTTTTAGCCCCTCTAATGAGCTGTTAATCTCTAAGGTACACTGGAGTCAGTGGAGTTAAGGCTTTGATGTGACCACTGGTTATTGTCAGGTGTGTACTGGTCAGTGAGGAGATATTTTATATTGTGGTCAGTGGCTAGTTCCTGGATTAGGCAGTAAAATAACAAGAATTTAAAGAGGGTATCCAAAGCTTTAACACCTGATACCTGAAGCACAACAGTACAAATACTATTATGATTATCTATTTATTTGCTTCGTGTACTGTGCGATACTGATCTTTCTTTTTATTTTAATGAGATCTTGTTTGATTAATAATAATAATAATGTGTTTATTTACCGTAAGCATACAGCATAATGGAATTATAAATAAATAATAATTTAAGAGGCGAAAAATGACTACAATTGAAATCGTAATTTAGAAGTTTCTTTTAAAAACTTTCCCAGGTTATGAAGCTGTTTTGTGTTTTGAGAAATAAATAGACAGACTAATTTAAAAACACAAGGTTTTTTTCTTCCAATAGAAACGCTTAATAAACTAAATTTTAAAATGATGATACCAAGGACAAATAATAACAGTAACTGATTTCTAGTGGTGAAGAATGAACTTCCTCAACATTGACACAATTAATGTGTGGAAATTAGTGAAACCATAAAACCTGAGTGACGTAAAAGTTACTTTTTTATTATGGGAAACACATATCAGTACATGAGGTTATCTCATCATCAGACAAAACATTATAAGATTTATTTAAATTATTGGTATTCAATTCCAGAACATATAGGCACTTCATCAAAACAACAAAACTGGAATTGTGACATATTTGAATTGATGCAGGTACGTGTATATTAACCAAAATCTGTTAACCACAAGCAAACAGCTGTCAGATGTTTTTTTCTAATGTAATGGAAAGTCCATGAGATTATCATTGAAGCAATATGAAATAAAAATGTGCACTTCTTATTCCATTGTGCATAGTTACAAAATCCTAGAATTATGCTAGCTATGATCTGTACATGTTATTTCCAGGTATTTTTAGATAATAGAAGTGCTTCATTTTACATAAATCATGAGCTTAGTATATGTTGACCTCTGTGTTAATAAGAAGTTAATTTGAATTATAACAAGCACAATTAATGTGAGTCAGTATAATTAATCCTTTGCTAAGCTCATAATGACATGGAATAATTAACAAACTAGTGCTATGTCTGCTTCAGTGCATGCTATTGTCTAACAACACTTAGTGGATTTTTTTACCTGTGTACAGGTGACTTAACGAGCGATGCCATTAAGTGAACTGTTATTCTGAAATGTAGCAGAAAATTTCAGTATAGTCATTCTACCAAGCTCAGGTATTTCCCAACCCACACGCGTGACACAGAGAAATTTCCATATGTAATTGCTGGCATTTCTTTGTGTTGGTCTAAATGTGTTGGTCAAGCGCTTAATTTATACGGTCTATTCATGACAATGGCGACTGGTCAACACCAGTACTGTAGATACTCAAAAAGGAGGATATCAAAATGAAAATTAACATTATCAAAGGCTTTTCTAGGATGAACAGCTTGAATTTTATAGACTGTAACAAGTTAGGGTCAACTGAGTTATGAGTGGGTTACATCACATTGGGCCCTATATAATACTAGCTTGAACAGAACTATAAAATGTTCACATAAATGTATATAAATGAGGAATGAGGAACAGTATTTTGTTGAAGGTTTGTTTGATTAGGGTTAATAATTCATTTAGCTATCCAGCAAACATTCACAATCAAAATACATTTTAGAAAACCACTCAAGGGTTTAATGTCGTACTCAAGGGTATGTTACTTATATGACAACGGTTTGTCCACTTCACTCAATTTCTTGCCTAATTAGGGTGGAAAACAGAGCGTAAACCTTGTGAAAACCACCCATGGTTTGCCAGAGCCACATCATGTGACTCACTCATATACCTGAAGGTCGACAGACTGACTCAATTCCCGAATGGTACATCAAAGTAGGATTAGTAAGCGCACACGCTAACCACTAAGTCATGGTTTTGTTTGTTTGTTTGATTGGGGTTTAACACCATACTTAAGGTTATTTCACCCACACAACAGTGTGCCAGCCCAATGGGTGAACAAACAAATACAGGACACTCACAGGACAATACATAGACATCACAAACATATTGGCCACCAGAACAAATGCAGCATATTATTGAGGTTTCATCAAACTCGGATGCCCCCATGAAAATGTCACATGTGCTGTAATATGAGGCATTTGTTTTTCACAAGGCAACTAAACAAATTAACCTTGTATGAAATTATCAAACATAATCTAAATTTTTTTTATGGCCCTCACTTGATATATCCCCCCTCTTTACATTTTTAACCATTATTTGACCTATAATTTAACTACATGTAGGTCATTTAACTACAATGCATTCTTTTTACAGAACAGCAGATTTTTAACAAAGGTAACAGCTTTGCCCTACATTCTAATGTATAGGTTCATTATCACACTGATGAAATCTTTCAATCTTATACATTATCATTAACATATATGGATTGATTGTTTTTAATGCAATGCTTAACAGTAGTTCACATGTACATGTATATTGGTACACGTAGCAATGCTCTGCTAGGTTTTTGTTTGATTGGGGTTTAAATCTGTACTGATGGTTTTTGTTTGATTGGGGTTTAAATCTGTACTGATGGTTT
>JAQQZZ010137304.1:0-10544 GCA_030265115.1 Mopalia vespertina | reverse complement strand
CTGTACTGATGGTTTTTGTTTGATTGGGGTTTAAATCTGTACTGATGGTTTTTGTTTGATTGGGGTTTAAATCTGTAGTGATGGTTTTTGTTTGATTGGGGTTTAAATCTGTACTGATGGTTATTTCACTCATATGATGGCAGGCCAAGCAAATGGGGGGAGGAAACCACCTTGACGCCATTGGCAACCAACAAAGTCAATTGAAGACAACAAGAAGACGCAATACCAAGGCATCCCAAAACAAATTGCCTCTGCCTTGCTCCCAAACCTCTGAGAGCACCAAGGCAACAGAGAGCGCCAACCAAACCACCCACTTGTCTTTACTTAGCACTGGAGAACATTTACATTCCAACATTATTGAAACGCTTCACATCTTGGTTGTGCTAGTGTCAATTATTGTTGGAATACACCACTGTCTTAAAAGTGAAATACCCTTAAGCACGGCGTAAAACAGCAATCAATCAATCATGTAGGCTATATCTGAAACACACTGCCTGAAACAAAGGGGACTTGAAAAAAGACTTTACAGATAAAAACAATTTATAATCATCGCCTAAAAAACCTGAAAAATTCCATGCAAATTTTTAAAACTATACAGAAATAGTTAACCCAGATGATACCCTAATGGTGGTGAAATCCACTGGTATGAAGTGTCTCTACATGTATGCTGGTACCTAATCCCTATTAGTGTTTATAAAGGGCATGTGTTTCAAAGAACAAACACTGGCTCGGGATGGCTACTGGCTACTAAAGGATCGGATCGGACTATTGCAATACAAACAGCTATTATTATGATAATATCCAAAAATATAAACAATTACAATGGTATCTGGATAGTTAAGTTGCCAGTGGTGGGGTAGTTATGATACCACCCACATAGTACATACTGTATGTAATGAAATTATGACTGTTCAAGTGACAACTGAAAAGCTGAACAGCAAATGTGATATTTGCAATTGGTAACCAATTGGTAACCAGGGTTTTTATTTTAACAATCACAAAACATATACAATTAAACAATATCATTGCTTGTGGTTTTTACACAACTCATGGAATACTGCAACCAGAACACAGATCAGGGATATTTTCCCGTTAACAGAAAGGATAACAAAATAGTTTCCATAGCTGACAGCCTAAAAAATTTGAACAAGCAATTGCTGTGAAAACAGTTTTGCTGTTAAAGTATGTTCCTTTGATGATTAGTAATGTCCCAGAATTAGTAATGCCCCAGAATTAGTAATGTCCCAGAATTAGTAATGCCCCAGAATTAATAATGACCCAGAATTAATAATGACCCAGAATTAATAATGACCCAGAATTAATAATGACCCAGGATTAGTAATGCCCCAGAGTCCTGTTTTTTACAGAAAACTGCAGACTGTTAAAACTATTGATACACGTTGAGGGAGTTTTGAAAGAACTCTTGTGATTGATATTGTTTGTTTGACTTTTTACATGTTTTATGTTAATTTACTGAAATGAGAGCTACAGATGGAGGAAACCACCCACTACATCACTGGCCACAGAGAATGACAAATCAGGACAATTACAAGACACTGAGAGCACCAGGGCAACAGGAAGCTCCCTCCACCAACAGGAAGCAACCTTCCCAAGGCCAAGTGATAAACACCACATATATTGATAATTCAGTACTGGGACATTCAACTAGTCAAATACATGTAGTTCCACACACAGAGACTGTTCTGTTTCTATACTACACCTCTTGTTTAACTGTAAGTGTACACCACTGAGCTAGCTTTTTAACATCAGACTTTGATGTCTCAACAAATCATATGGTCACAGTCTGGGAGAATAATTATACATGCTGGCCAACACAATACTCAGCACTTTGTTACAAAGATGGTCACACCCTCTTGTTGTGCAATCAGGCAAGACCACCATTAGGGTATTTCCTGTGTCACCCACCCTTTGAAGAAGATCAAGGGTAATCCACAGAAAGACCACCTGCTTACTGGCTACTTCACACACAGAACAGATAATTAGATCAAGGCCTCACCTGGGTAAAGGTAGGGGGTCTAAGAATGACAAAGGTCATTAAGGATAAGTTATGAGTAGATTTACAATTTGATTAGGAGGGCAATTAAGAAGACTGATTAAAAAGATGGTCAACACAAGGAATATTTGAGATCTTTGAAATTTTAAAACCATTAAATTTAAACCAGGCCCTTTAATTGCTGATTAATTTTGCTACATCTGATAAAAATCATTGGTATCATGGAATGGCCAGCTTCCATCAGTGGGGTCCCAATATGTTTACAGAGCAGTACTCAAAAACTATAAGGCTAATCACCATGAAACTTGGCGGACACATTTTATATTGGTTGTAGTTGTGCCATTTGGATTAATCCTTTAAAATTTTGTCTTTACTTCCATGGATACTAAGTTAGACATAGTCGTAAATAGAAAAGAATTTTGTTTCCGGGGCAGAGCTCTAAAACTATAAAGCATACATGTATCTTTATGACACTAGGTTGCCACATTCACCATCAGGATCCTGATGATGTCATAATAAATGCTCAAATATTGAGGCAAAATGAAGTTATCGTTTTTCCGAATTACACTACTTGTGTATTATGTTAAACTCTTCAGTGGAACTAATTGTTTATAGAGCCCCTATAAGGCATATCTTTAGGAAACTTGGTAGGCACATTCACCATCAACTGTAGTTGTGTAGATTGCTATTAATAATGGATTAACCCAGTAAAGTTTTCGGAGTGGAGCTCTAAAACTATAAAGCCTAACGTTATTGAACTTGATCCATTTCACACGATTCGTTTCTTAAATACGGTGGAAAACAGAGAAGAAACCTTGTTAAAACCACCCCCGTTATTGCTCGAGCCACATGATGTGACTCAATCATATATGACGGATTATAAGTGTACCTGAGGGTGACAGATGGACTCAAACTCGTGAGTAAAAGCATTGCCATGTGAAGACTTTTAGGACTAAGTCATTAAAACTTTTAGGTTTCTTGATTTTAATTAGGATATTTAATCCTACCTCATATTGACCAGGGATAAAATTTTGCACAGCTGTGGATTTATGAATGGCCTGTGTCAATTTATCTCTTTAAATAAAAGAAAAAAAATGCTGGTCGGTTTTCTGGCTGGTCAATACTACATCACTGGACTTTGATCTTCCACAGCTTTATATCAAAGATCCCTGCAACAATACACAATATCCGGATTTTGTGGTCATCGACTGGTCAGTTGGACAAATTGTGGTTATTTTTATCGCCTCACTCTCGTATTGACGGCTTAGCGGTCAATTCTGTTGCTATAATTCGAGCAGGGTCCAAAATTTCTACACCAGGAAATGACTGGAGGCACTGGAACAATAGAGGAGTTAATCAAACGCTTCACTGCAATTGTAGACGAGGAAAATTAGAGGGAGGGCCTTGATTGGTGGAAATAAATCCACACAAAGCCATGTGGAATTGGACGGCTTGTTTGCCTTGTATTAATCTATTCACGAACCACAGATGGACTTGTGTTTGTCTAAATTATTTACAGCGGTCAATTTTATTCAGATGGACTCCAAATGTGTGAAGAAAATCTGATTAAGTTCAAAGAGATTAAAAATGACAAAAGACACTTTGCCACAGTGAACATGTAATTCCATCTTTTCAAATTATTAAGATAGCAATTAAGGTTGAATGTACCTAATTTTTTATCTGCTTAAAAATGTAAATGGGAGATAATTCACAGATTCGGATTTAAAAAAAGAAACTAAAAAAAAAAAAGACAAAAAAAAAAGCATAACATAGTCATATGGGATATTTTGTCATTTCAACTTTAAAAACTTGCTTTAGTTGATATTTTGAGACAAACCATTACACATTTTTAAAGTTTCAATTTACGTTTAAATCTCCAAATTGCTTGAATGTAGCTGATAATAGTAGGGCTAGGCAGTGTCTTATGGCAGAGTCTTATGGTTCAAATTCTGGGGGAGGAGGACATAATTTTCATTCCCTACATTTTGAAAATATAAACCAAGAACAAATTTCGAATTAAAAGTCACCTAAATATATCTTCAATGTAGATTGTAGATGGAGAAAATATAGCTCACCTTTAAAATTTTAATAGCATATTTAACTTCTTAATTGCTTTAATTGACAACCAGTTTTTAGACTTTTACTTCAGTCACAGTTCATAAGAATATAATAGGATTAATGGTCAAATAATGATCACAAAGGGAAGAGAATGGAGTGTGTTTGATTGGTTTTTTATTTTTCTTAAGCGTATTTTTTAAGCATTACAAGAAATCTTTAGAAAGATTATTTTCATTACAGGAAATATTTAGCAAAATTAATTTTCATTTCACAAAATCTTTGGGAAGTATATTTTTCTATTTAAAATTTAAGAAGTGTATTTTCTTTTTAAAAAACCCCAAGGAGCTTACTTTATTTCATGACATGGAACATTATGGAAATAGCTTCTTTAGAGGGAATACGATGAGAAAGTTATTTATATTATACGGTATACATTTTTTTCAAAATGGACAAATTTAGAACAATTTTTTGGTAAAGTAAAATAGTGGCAAAATTTAAATCTACATCAGATTTTTTTAATCATTAAAAGCCTTTCAGTTTTTAGTATGAGGAAAATACAGCTATTATCCAATAATTAAAACAAATATACATGTATATAAACTGTATAAAATGATACAAAAAAAACTTACTAAATTTTATATTAAAACTTTTTTATTTTCCTTAAAATTATGCTAAGGTCATATCATTTTTTACCATCAAGACACATCTAACTTTTCAACGCAAACTGCTACTTTGGTATTATACGGTGCCATAACATTAATCCCAGAAAGTTGCATCTCTACTCTTCACCACAGTTATGGGAAAACTCGGCTGCTTAAAAACGTGTGGGTCAAATGAAATGGAAAAAAAAATTGAATTAGTTAGTAACTTCAAAACATAACTGCATGGATCTGCAGCTGAACAACATTTCATAGTTGAAATTTGCTGGACAAGGGCCACACAATTAACAGCAGCCCACCATATATCAATACAAAATATGGTTCTGGTTTATGACCAACTGGACTATACCCTATACCATGGAGGTAAGACAGCGACTGTTTAATCTACGGAATATCATTACAAAACATGGTTCAGTTTTATGACCAACTGGACTATACCCTATAGCATGGAGGTAAGACAGCGACTGTTTAATCTACGGAATATCACTACAAAACATGGTCCTGATTTATGACCAACTGGACTATACCCTATAGCATGGAGGTAAGACAGCGACTGTTTAATCTATGGAATATCACTACAAAACATGGTCCTGATTTATGACCAACTGGACTATACCCTATAGCATGGAAGTAAGACAGTGACCGTTTAATCTATGGAATATCACTACAAAACAGTGTCCTGTCTTATGAGCAACTGGACTATACCCTATAGCATGGAGGTAAGACAGCGACTGTTTAATCTACGGAATATCACTACAAAACATGGTTCAGTTTTATGAGCAACTGGACTATACCCTATAGCATGGAGGTAAGACGGGGAACGTTTAATCTACGGAATGGTCCTGTTTTATGACCAACTGGACTATACCCTATATCATGGAGGTAAGACAGAATAATCAAATGGTGTTATATATCTATTTGTTCCCATTAAAGTTATTTGTCTACCTATTATTTTTATCTTGACTTTAACATCTAAAATTATTATATATAACCTTTCATAAATGTCCAAATGGTGATATCAAACATTTAAATGGGTTGATGGAACTTGTTTCAGTTGCAGTATTTTGTGTTTGGTAGAAGTCTAAATAACACAAACAAACCCAGTGTACTATCAACTTTTTTATATAAAATATTTCATATTTTTCATCCTGGAAAGCATAAATATTTAGTTCATTTGGGTCAAATTGATTGATTAACTAGTGTTTTAGGCCACAGTCAGCAGTATTTAAGCTAAGCTGTGGCGTGAACTTATTGTCAACTTATTTAATATTATGTATTGAGCGCTAATTGCATTGCAGCCATTAGCACCTTTGGCATTAAACATCAAAAAGAGAAATAAATTGAACTGAAAAGGACATATATAAGTGTGTTATCAAACCTACAGTGGAGTAGATGTAATTTCTATCAGGCTCTGATATAAAAACCTACGCATCATAATGAAGATGACAGGAGGTCTGGTTAGTCATACAAATATAAACTGACAAGGAAGGATGTCTGTGTCAGGCTTATAAGTACCTGACTTATAGCCAATAAACCTGCTATTAAATCTTCAAGAAAGATGGCAGTGTTCACAGCTAACACCTTGAAGCACTTAGCAGTCCCAGAACAATATGGTGAGTGTCCAGTGTGAAGCCCCCATCCTTTCATTAATATATTACACACAGGTTTACAATTTCAGCTGCTAATGCATGGCTGTGGCTCTTAATATGAATCGGTTTCCCTGCCACTTGACCAATGGTGATTTGCTGGCTGATTACAGGAGGTGGCTTGTCTTGTTTCTAAGTCTGATGTTGACCACCGCTTTACTGGAGATTCTTTAGCTCATTACCTTCCTTTGATTGGGGTTTAATCTCCTACACAGGAGATATTTCACTTATATGCAGATTCCAGATTTTCAACTAATTCCTACTCTGTCTTCATTTAATATGACTGTGGAAAACTGAGAGAAAATCTTGTAAAATTAAAAGCACTTCCTCTGATTGCCTGCGAGTGGTAAGTCGAAGGATGATCAGTCAGCAGAAACACTAACCAGTAACCCCTGTATCACCACCACCTTTAACTCATATGAGGTATATGACTCTTAACAATGAAATATTAACTCAGGATGCCTTTAAAACCTGAATTGATGGAATATAAATAACAACCGATGTACAAGACGGACACAGGATCTACACTTGTTCCAATAATACTTCATTTATAACTGATTGATTGATTCCTCCGCTTGCCAGAGCTGTATTCTGCATCTATATTTTGAATAAAATGATTGATGTATTGGGGTTTTACACCATGCTTAAGGGTATTTCACTTATATGAGGGCAGTGTATTCCAACAATAATAGACACTAGCACAACCAAGATGTGAAGCATTTCCATAATGTTTAAAAGTTAATTATCCTACAGTGCTAGGTAAAGACAGCATTGCTACTCTTCAAACAAACTGCCAGTAGATAAAACTGAAAAGCTTTCACTTATTTATTATGGAGGTGTACTCCAACATCTAAAAATCATACAATCCCCCACAACCTGACATGTCGGACTAATACAATGCTAATTATTCCCGTGAGTGAGTGAGTGAGTGACAGTACCCATTTCACATTATATATCAGACTCTTCATTTATTTTAAATATACTAGACTATATAAACATAACACAAGCCTGTATGTATAACAACCTCTAGTATATTTTCTGGCCAAATTTCATTTTGATCTTAATGGAAGCTCAATTTCAAGCAATGCTTTAATTTGCTTGGTCTTAGTATCTGGATCCTAACATTGTGCCAGAAAATATACCAGCCGTTGTCATCCTTCTGTTAAGCTGAATATATCTTCTATGCCTCGGAAAGAAGATATATTGCGTGTAGCTCAGTTGCTTAACCAAACCTCCCAGGTTCTATTCCTGGTGGCTGTATTCATTTTTCTTTCCCTGTATTTATAACATGTATATAGTGCTGGTCTGGGATCATGTTTGGAAGCATCAGTACTACAGCTTACCTGTAAGTAATGAAACATAGAATTCATAGAAGCCAATTTTGGGGCAAATTATTTTGCCTGTAAGTAATGTATCAAACATTTTAATTATTTGATTAGGTATGTTGTAAAACAGTGTTACTAGTGCATGGTCAGTGTGAGAAACAGCTGCTGTGTGGATACCAAACATTTTTAGTCCATGTTCATCATAAATTGCTCAGGAGACAGGGGATCAGTCCAAATGAGTTGTCCTTGACCAGATGGTGTGCCCAAGGGCTACTTGAGACAAGTACTGTCCACTATGATCAGTCAGGGTGATGATCAGCTCTTCTAGGGGGCCCATTAGCACCGTACTAAATTATCCTTAGATTTCTAAATACCTCATGATAGCTTTTCTCCATAGACCCCCAACTATTGTTAATCAGAATTAATAACTGGCACCCAGCTCAGGGGGCTTTTCCTTTTTTTTGCCCAGGGCTATTTATTCTTGAGACAGGTTTCATCAGCCTAGACTATTAATTTTGAAACTATTAAATGTGAATGTCAATCCCACTGGGAGACTTTAATGACCCTATCTCACTAGCCCTCATGTGTCCAGTTATCCACAGTTTGTTTTTAATGGTTTGTGGACAACAGTCTCTTTATTGTTTATTTTATATTAGGGGAAAATAGAATAACATGGATTTCATGATAGATATAATATTTTTGGTCATTTCAAAAATGTTGTATTCATTTTGAAACAGTTTGTTTCATTAGGGTTTAACACCATACTTAAGGTTATTTCATTCATATCACTGTGTGCCAGCCCAATGGGGGCAAAGGGTGAAGAAAGTCACTTTTGACACCACTGCCAACAAACAAAGACAAGACAGGACAATCACAGGAGGTAATACAAAGACATCACAAACAGATTGGCTTCACTTAGGACAAGACAACAGAAATCTCCCTCCTAACCCTCCGCCATTTTGTAAAGGAGCAGACAATGGCCCTGCCATATGTATTCAATAATTGTTTTCGCTATGACAATGATTATAATTTGTTAATACACCGTACATTAATACCACTTATATTTCTTCTGTTCTTAAAAGCTTTACAATTTTACATTTATATTCAAGTAGATTGCAATTATACCAGTTGATCTTTTGATTTCAAAACAATTTCCTTTATTGCAAACAATAAGTTGGGCTCTATATTCATGTTAAAATTGGTATATGCAATAAAAGTAATGAAGTTCTATACATGAATCTTTTAAACAAAAATATATTCATCACTGCAATTAATTTGAATTATTCCTATATACAAGAAAAAATAATTGACAAATAATACCATCAAATACAAATGTACTGTACATATAAAAAATATTAAGTTTACATTCACGTTCAAATAATTGGTAATTATACACATAAGATTTTTTTTTACAAAAAGCTTTTTCTTTACCGGATGTCTTGATATATCCAACTGAGAGGTCTCTTATTTCATTCACAAAATATATTTTTTTATATGCTAACTATAGAGCACAATTAAATAATAAAAAACGTTGCTGCAAAAAAGCAGTAGAGAAATAATTTCTTTGGACATTACCTAGGCGATTTTCCACAGCTTATGTTTGAAATAGAGTCACCTTGTAGCAGTATGTAGGGGATTCATTAGGCTTAATCTAATCTAAAGTCAGAACATTTCTTGCTCCATGATTCATCATATCAAAGTTTATCAAAAACACCCTGAGAAATTCTCCCAAACCAAGTGGGCCAAAGATTAACTAAATATGTATCAGTGAGGAGAAGACAGCGTTTACAAAATGTCTACATATGAAATATATTACTTAGAGAAATATCAATATGAAATGCATCTAGTGAGCGCCCCCTGGTGCATGTACCATGATAACCCCAACGCCTGTTAATACTTTCTGTACCACAGACTCCCACGATCCCATAAGTCAAATATTAAATCGCCCGTAACATTTTCAAAGCATAGACCATACACCAAAGAATGCAGTATGGGAGGTCAATATAAAAATTCGGGAGATTTGTTTTCTATTAAAATTGAATATTAAAATTTCAAACTTTTATCAATAATAAATTGATCCACAACAAGTGGCTTTACAATCCAACAACGTCAGAAACAAGTTTCTGTTTGTGTAAGGAAAAGTAACCTCTCCGTAAGAAAATCGAAAAATAATTTCATGTATAAATATTTTGAATTCTGAAGGGCACCTGTCCAAATATTAAAGGCCTCTCATTGAAATGACAGTCATTAAAATAAAGTTATAACACATTTTCTGGACTAGTAATGAACCATATGGCACCTATAAAAATAACTTATCATTATCTTATCGGATCATTAGTAATGTGGTAATAATTAAAATGAAAACTTTCTCTGAGGTAGATGATGAGAATTCCACTATGGTTAACCTATTTCCAATTGTTCAAAATATTGAAAAGATTTTTCTGAAGTTGGAAAATCTAAGGGGGGCTAATAGCATAATGATCAGGAAAAGCCTGCCAGGGGGCTTTCTAGGGTCATTTTGCTTCCAGAAAACAGATGGCGCCTAAAGTTATGGGCTGAAATTAATGTCATTAAATTTGTATTTTTATAAAATCTGTGTGAAATTCAAGGCAAAACGAGATACAAAACTATGACTAAGGTCTGATGAGTTTGGGCTAAGCACCTGGAAAAAAGTATAGAATCTCCAATGCCTGATGTAACCAAACCATCCATTCTATAATATAGAATCTCCAATGTCTGATGTAACCAAACCATCCATTCTATATTATAGAATCTCCAATGTCTGATGTAACCAAACCATCCATTCTATATTATAGAATCTCCAATGTCTGATGTAACCAAA
>JAQQZZ010137293.1:0-13387 GCA_030265115.1 Mopalia vespertina | reverse complement strand
GACTCCGATAACACGATAGAGGTTTGTAATGTGCCAAGGTTAATACACCCATGTCTTAACCTTGGCTCGCGAAGATGTCAGACAACTGAACAGTTATAATTTAGGCAAAGGTCTGGTATCAGCTTCAATATACGAGAACACAACAATCGCCATGTAATACTGTCAGGCAGGTCCTCAACATGTATGAACAAACGCTTACTATATATCAATCACCTTAATTCCCTCGAGATGTCTGTAGGGGTAGCCGTTACAACTCGAGATTAAGATCTATTTAGAAACTTGTCTCTGGGAGTTTATCTAGAACATGATGCTATTCGTGGTTTAATTAATCTTATAATGCCACGTGCACATCATGTGCCAGTGGGATTAATTGTTTTTAGAGATATAATTACGACTGTGTCATTTCATGCATGTGTTTCATATATAATCTTGGACTGTTCATTGTGTTATCGTTATGGTGTTATTGTTTTTTTTTTATGTAGTAGGCTATATACTATATGGTATTGTTATACTGTAGTTTACTATCCAAATAACGGCATGTGTGAAAACCTGGAATGCTTTATACAATATGCGGATAAACTCTGATGAGCAATTGCTCAAAGAAATAAAATTCAATCAATCAATCGATTATTTTCTGTATTAATCTTCAAGATTTATGTATACGGCAAGCTATCTGAATCACGACCAAGCTGCATCTATCCAAGTGATCGTCTGTTAGATCGATTGTTTACATGTTCGCCGTGTATCTAACCATAGAACATTTGCTCTCTAACTTCAATAGATCCATGCCAGCTTCTCTCGCTCAATACAAGACAACTTGGCTGGCGTCTAATAAAATCCATGATAAAAGCAAATTGCTAGCTTGACGTGTGATCGGCGACCTTAATAATAAACTCGAGGAATTCAATTTCCGTGCGTGACCCATCGGCTTGCTGAAATCTGTTCAAGTGAGGCTGATCAAGCAATACGTAGGCAGCAATAAGTTACTCGCGTCATCGTCTGTTCGCTCTTTAGCTTTCCAAGAAGCCTACACTGTAGGTATTAAAGTGTTGCATTAAACCACGGAAGTCCAAGGCTAACTGAACATAGCCAAACGGGTTATTTGGCATAGTGTGGATGGCCAGCATCAAAGAAAAATTATATATCAATGAGTAGGCCTATAATAGGCATAGGCCCCCTATATGCGATGAACTAATTTGTGGAAAGGCTGGCTCCTATTTGCATCGGTGTCACATGTATGACACTAGTATCTTTAGGCCTAACCCAAAGGTCCCGGGTTCGAATCCCGGTGGAGGCAAGTAAATTTTTCATTTATTCAAAATATATATATATATATAAAATAAATAATATTAAAACAAATTATAAAACAGGTGTGTATATAATATATATATGGTATAAGATTAGTTCATGTAGGCTACATGATAGGCCCCTCGATCCGTGATATCTAGGCCTACGCTATTATATGTTATTCGGGATTGTTAATAAGCTGAGTTAATCATACAGGAATATTATAATACTAATACGTTCTTTTCCATACCTGAATGAAAACTCAATCGAGCTCAGACCCTGGGTAGGCCTACGCTACATAGACTAATATTATAGAATCTAGGCCCATGTATGTTGGCATAGCGTCTAGGTAATCCACTTAGGCCTAAGCTAATAGAAAAACAATAGCAGATGTAAAGTTGAAGATTAATTCTTCTTAATCAGTTAAAACTAATTTTATGGTAGTTGGCAGTCTAACTTTAGGAGCACGACCCTACAGTAGGTTGAGGTACATAAGCATGCCTTGTAATAAGTTTTCCATTCGTTCTCCCGCCATAGAGACTGAAGGTGCCTGACAACCAGGTCTGCCTGGACACCTGCAAGTAGTTCAACAAAAAATAACGGAGAAGTACTGAGGAATTAAGCCACTTCTGACACAGACGTTGGGATCGATATCTAGAACCATCTAAACGATCAGATAGTGGTTGACTTTGTCTTCACAACACGATTCCGTGGTAGAAAACCCGCGTTACTGCGCGGAAGGATTCCTATCATTAGCCGTGACGTCACGAACATGTCGCCGTGTGGTAGTGAATGTGTACTGAGATGACAGATGAGGCTATGTTTAATACTTTTTCTAATCAAACTAACTTTCTAAGAAAGCCCTTATCCTAACCTAATCATCGATAGATGCAACACTTTGTGATTTACATTGGATTTTACGATCGACGGGAAGGGATTGTGAAATTAGCAGCATGAATTTGGAAATACCTCCTGGACTTACAGACCTTCTGCAGGAGTTCACAGTCTCTGTGTTACGGGAAAGACCGGGAGATCTTGTGCAGTTTGCTGCGGCTTATTTTAATAAATTAAATGAAAGACGATTAAATGAAAAACCACCACCTCCACGTGGGGTGCGATTTGAGGCGCCCACCCCTCCTCCAGATGAGCCTATGAACACAGATGACGAGGATGACGAACCAATGCCAGGTAACATTAGTGTCCTCTGTTGTCCCCTGAGATTTCTTTAACCCTGTCTGATACATGTGCTGTAATTTATCCTTGTGGTACATATGGTCACAGCTCTATTCTTTGAGTTTAAAAGTTAAATTTAAGGGTGCTCTATGACTATTTGCCACTGCACCACATTTTAACACCGTCGTTACACATCTAACAATAACTGTAAACTATTATGCATTGACATTTGAGTCTTAGTGATTAAGACATCCCCATTGAATATTTATGCCTCATATCATAGCAATATAGTTCAGTAGACCTGCACAAATGTGTGCTACGGCGGTCTATATTAATTTTTTAAAATGTCACCTATGAAAAAATCTATGAAGTATGTAACTCACAGACGTTTTTTGGGGGGGGGGGGTGCGTACCCGCTGGCTAAAAAAAAGAAAAACAGTCAAAAACTTCCAAGATAAAAACAAAGAACAACAAACAAATAGTGTATCTATACTATATAGATCCAGTTATCATCAATGCATAAATATGCTTTATTGACTAAACAGCTATCACCTGTCGGCATTCAGAGTATATGAAAAGGGGAATACCCGAGTCACAAGACTCATTTCAGTCTGTTGATTGGGTAGATTTGTCAAGATAGCAGAATGTCAAAGTAATCATATCGCCTCCGATTCGACCAGATTTAGTGGATAATTCCTCACAGAAGAAGGTGAAATTTGCGTAATACACTCTTTCATGTGCAACAGTCTTCTGAATTTTTTTTGCCATTCGAAAACACCTGCTTTATCATGTTTTTGTTTTTACGAAAACAGACCTGTGCTACAGTCATTAAAGAAAATCATGGCTGAGCTAATTATATACAAGTTTATAGTAACAATAACAAGCCATTTTTAAATACAATGGAAATCATAACAAATTATACAAATTTTTTGAAAGCTCAGTCCGTACATACAATTAAAAAAGAATCGTCATCTTCATGGTATCTGGCCCTTTCATGAAACACTTTCGTAAACACAGGTACCCCCCAGTACATGTACAAAAAGTTATGAAATCTTGTAAAAAATAACCTCACTTTTTTCATGTTGAAAATATGTAATAAAAACTTTTCGTTTAATAGGAAAACGGTAGTACATGTACCACTTAAATCTAACAGGGCTGGTAGCTTGCATGAGGCCATGAAGCATATTAAAGAAAACTAGGAGTAAATGTTCCAATTGCAATAAACGAGTAGATGTGTCCAGACTGAACTGTCAAAATAAACAGCAAGACTCAAAGAAGCAAGGTGTGCACATGCGTACCAATAGCGTATAATTCAGGTTTGCCAGCTGCCCCTGGCACTACAAATGGGCGTTTTAATCGGTGTGGTCTGTATTTTATGACCATATGTCTGAAACTTATCCTTCTGTCATCTGAAAGTATTAAGATGTAACAAATTCAGACTTGAGGACTCTTCACAGATGATGATTATTTTGTATCAGTTAATGTTTGACAGAGTAAATTGAAAACAGTATGGATGCTAAACTAATGATTTTTAAGAAAGTAGAGTGGCCTGAAATCACAAAACTTATTAAGCTTGTGAGAAATAAATAAAATACTTAAAAATTATTGATATATTGTACATTATATATATTGTACAGCCTTAATCAGAATTCCACTGAGCATGGCCATGTCAGAAATCATTGTTAGTACAGCAAATACCCAGATGTGTAAAGCTTCTTAAGGGTAAGATCTGCTAAGATTTTTGTTGGGTCTGTAGATTTGGAACCTGTAGGCCCGACTGGCCTGGTCACGAAAACATTAATTTCCACCCTTGGTCCCCCACAAAAAATTGTACATGTACATGTACATCTAAGATAAATACAGAAAACAGTGAGTCAAGGAGAGTCCTGTACACAGCGTTGTGGAGGTTAGCATTTTGACATGTAGCCGGGTTTATTTCCGGACAATTTTCACAAAAGCCACATCAAGAACAGTACAGGTGGGTCATTGGGATGCAGTGCTTCAAAATCGTGAAGTCTGCTCGTTTTGCTCCATCAGGCTTGGGACAACACGTTTATCTCCCTTTTTGCCGTCCACCACTTGGTGCTGTACTATCACCACAACTGGCATGCAACCTCTTCTCTGGTTGGACGATATCTGAATTTGAGCCAATAGAAAGGCTTGTTTCAACAAATTGTTATAGGTCAACTATGTTTGTCTAGAGTCATGCTGCAGGCCAGTTTGTTGTCATTTTTCCAGTTGATGACCGCTGCAAACGTTAGGCCGAACGATTAGACCTCACCAGGCCTGTGCTTTTGGGGAGAACGGGGTCTCCCCATGGTTATGCAAACTTAATTTAGGAGGACCGATTTATAGGTTTCCCAAATTGTTTGCAGTATTGTCTAAATTTGCATTTTGCCGCTGATTTTGACAAATTTTGTCATCTGATTATCAATGAAGATTGTATTTTAAAGCAATTCTGCTTCATTTTTCACAAAGGCTCATTTATGGATCCGCAAACCAAGGGAAAGTTCAAGTATTAGGTTATCTCACAAAACTGTAGAGGACTGATTTTAAAGTTACATGTATGCTAGACAAGATTACAGCACAGGCCTCCCTCACCAGCTGGTGATAATCATTATCAGTGCGACTTGTCAGGCGTAGGCTTTTGAACATGCCTGGCACCAAAAATATGAATAGCCAAACTGCTGAATTGACCGGTTATTGTGTTGTTTCAATAAAATTATTAATTTGCAAAATGTAATTTATTTTTTTCGTTCCTTCAGACTTCTGTGTCCCGTTTGAAATATTTGACAGACTCTTTCTAAAATCTACTGATCTTTTCATAGCTTGTCATGTCAGAAGATTTGACACCAGTGTATGAGTTTTGTACAGTATGTATAAGTAGCTAATGATGTAAACACTTATAACCAATAGGTAAAACGGTAACCCTTTCTCATAAATTATCCAGACGTTTTCATTTCTTAGTTCAACCATGATACTGATACAAAGTATTTTCTGACTTCTGGATAAAATAAATAAACTTTGTATGTAAAAACGTTATTATTTACTGACCAGTTGATAAGAAAAAAATGTTAAATTGTAAGGGCCCACAATGACCTGGAAAGCCCTCAACTGAAATAAGGTCAGTGGGCCCAAGTGCCCCACCGCAAAAAAATCCTAGATAAATCCCTGATGTAGTTATGTTGGGGCCACTTAGCAAGGTCTGTTATTGCTTGTACCAGGTTTGCCATTTAAGTATGCACCCACAAATGTTAAGATGCCAGGTCTCGATGTATGTACATGTATAAGTTTTTTGTTTTAAAAACAAGTTTGCCTTTTGGTCTGCAAAATTGTGGGTATAGGTCAAAGTAGCCTATTCAGATTTTGATATTTAAGGGAAATTTCTGCTGTTTACAAGTTTATTAAATATGGTGGCCATCAAAAAACTGTAAATGAAACCCTTTGAGAATGGTATGAAACTGTTGTGTCATGTCACATTTCAACCTTTTTTTGCTTTATTTCAATCCTCGCATTTTTTCTCTTCTGAGTTCAGATTCCTTCAGTTCAATGCTGCAAGCTACCCCAGGGTGTTTTGTGAGGGATTGACCACAAAAACTGTCCCTTAAAATAAACAACAACATGTGTACAATACTTCTATTAGTTTTATTTTTCTGTACATAAATCTGTGTATCATAAAGGAGTAAAAGTCATTATGTTTGTGTTTTTCCAACACCTGTGTGGCTGTCAATTGTAAATACAAGTAATATGAATAATCCAAATACAGTATACCTGAAGATTGTCAAAAACTTAGAAAACTCAATGTGTCAGACGCGTCACGCATGGAAACTCAATTAATTGCATGAAAACTGAATTCCGTTGCTGAAATGTAGAGCAAAATACTAAATTTTTTGCTTCAATGGCAAAAGGTTGAATTTGAATTTGTAATTAATTAATTAAAAGAAACATGTTTAAAAAAAATTGTGGTTGTTGTATAAATTAAATTTGCATTTATGTCAGATTATATTATTTAAAAGAGTCCTGCATGCAGTTTGTCAATAAAATAACTGGCAGTTTGCTTAATTCCGTTTTGTCATAAAAGGAAGCTTTGGGCATTTCTGGAATTGTTCTGACCAATGAGAATACAGCATTGGTATTGTTACTTATTATTGATATAGGTCAGGTAGTTATACAGTTGGTCAGGCAAACTCTTACAAAAAATTAAAACCACACAGGTTTCATAGTGTAAACATACATTTTTTGCTTTAAATCTTGACTGTCAGAATTTATTAATAAAAAGTTAAAATAAACTCTTGCTGTGAAATATATGAATCGGGGACCACATCATAGGACAATAAAGGATCATACCTTATTTTTACGCATACAGTTTTACAGGACGACATTTTATTGTATGATAATGTTTTGTCCTACAAGTTGGCTACAACATTTTGTGAAAGTGGCCACTTTTTGCATGAATGGTACATGTATTTACCCATTGACAGGGTTTGAAATGTGGTGAAATATTCAGAATCCTTTATTTTAAAATGAAACAGTGCATTAGATCAGATAACTTATTATTAGTTTATTGTTAAAAGCTACTGAATTTTGATCATTTAAATTATGGTCAGGTTTTGATTGGTAATCACTGTTCATGGGCTGTAACTTCCCTCCCTGAATAGTGACATGTACGTATACATGTATGAGCCACGTGTAGTGTGGGTATTAGCAGAAGTCTATTAACTAGAAGTATTTAACTGCCATTATAGTAATGTGGACAGCATTGTAGACCAGCAAGAAGCGCTGACGTCACATTTCACACATGTCTTTTTAGTTGTAATTTCATCCCTGATCAGCCACTGCGTATAACAATTGTTTTTGTTCCAACGACTGGCTTAATATTTGTCAATCTAGTTGCCATTTATGGTCTATTTAACAGGCACATATTGCACTAGGTACATGTAAATACATTTCGTTTTAACTGATAAGTTGATGAAACCGTTAACCGTCCTTTAATCCTGTGTCCATACTAATAGTACTAGTCTTCTAAACGATATGGTCATGTACACAGAGGCAGCCCAGGATCTACCTGAATGTAGTCAGCAGGAGCTTAGCCAGAATTAAAAAAGTATGGTGTCCAAAATGGTCATTTTGCTTCACCTTTCAAATATCTGGGGCGGGTGGTTGGAGGGAGCTTCATGTTGCCCTGGTGTTCTCAGAGCTAAAAGGGAACAGGAAGCCGATCTGTTTGTGGTGTCTGTATTGCGTCCTGTTATTGTCATGTATTTGTTCGTCTTGTCTTTGTTTGTTGCCAGTGGTGTCGAGGGTGGTTTCCTTCACCCATTGGGCTGGCTGGTCGTCATATAAGTGAAATACCCTTGAGTACGATGTTAAACGCCAATCAAACAAACAAACAATCCAAACGATATGGTCATGTACACAGAGACAGCCCAGGATATGTACATGTAGTCAGCAGGAGCTAAGCCAGAATTAAAAAAGTATGGTGTCTAAAATGGTAATTTTGCTTCACCTTTCAAATGACTGGGTGTCCAATTTTGACAGTTCTCCTATCTCCTGCATGTTAAAGTTTCTTAAAACAGGGTGTCCAAATGAGGCCATTGGTCACTTCAGGGTGACATTTGGCGATGGACAGGTGTCCATCTAAAGCCCTAGCTAGTCAGTCTGTGCTATGTTGTCTAATCAAATACGCAATGCTGTTTATGTAGTACAACTATTATAAGTTGATTTTAATCAATATACATGTACCTGTATTTTAAAATGGGAAATTAAAGCAATAAAAGGCAAAAGCTATTGAATATTGAATATGTCTCTAAAAATATATCAACATTTTGAAACATTTTGAAAAGCTTATTCAATAAGACATTTATGCTATATTGATGGATTGGTGTTTTACGTCGTGCTTAAGGGTATTTCACTTATATGACTGCAATGTATTCCAATAATAATTGAAACTAGCACAAACATAAAATGTGAGGTGTTTTGATACTGTTGGAATGTTAGTCTTTCTCCAGTGCTAAGCAAAGATAGCATTGCCACTTTTCAAACAAACTTGCCTTCGTCAGAGGACAAAAAGCAAAACCAGACACATAACACTTTCTCTTAATCCAGACATTTAACTGTATACGGAAGACTTTGTGTAGAATTCATCATTTGGTAAATAAAAATTTACATATGCGACGGAGACCGATGACCGATTTCACTCGTTTGATACAGATTCTGGTCTGTATAATAGACCACACTTTCTATAGCTACTCATCACACCTGATTTTATATTGGCTGTCAAACTGGAATGATAATTATAGAGCGACACCTGGATATAGGAATGTGATGAGGAATCCACTTCACTTGGACAGAATTACTGGTTAAAGAGTAAAGTATTTATTATCATTAATAACTCTTTGTATATATTTTTCCATCACATTCCAAAGTGTCATTTTGTAATACGTGCAAGGTTTACCTTGCCATATTGAACTCAGGTCCACGTCTATACAACTCGACCAACTTTCACAGGGTTATTAATTTATCTGTGCATCGGTAATTATCGAATTTCGGTTAAGATCCTATCAGATTGTCGCGTGATTCTGTGGTGCGATCATTGTAAGCTTTGTGGAGATGGCTCGTAAACTGTCTGTCTGACTGTCCAGGTAACAAAGCCACTGTCTGCTTAATATATAGATAATAACAGCCCTGCACCCAGCTCCACGTGGCTCTGTCTGAAGGACTTTTATTTATACCGATTAGGTTGACATGGTTCAGTTATTTGAGTTTACAGTGATGAACATAAAGTTTGATCTACAGTGAGATGTATCCGCAGAATGGGCACACCCTGTCAGAGAGATTCTAATGATTATTGGGTATATAGTGTAACATGTACGCCGACACATGCCCACACTGGCCATCATGTCATCTGAAGTGTTTGGAAGTTTTCTATTCAGTAATGTCCACATGTACTGACCCTTATAGAAAAAACTCCTGAATAAGTGTCATATTTAGCCAGAGGCTACCGTGACTGCATTCAGTATATTCTAGTTTGTCTAAAACCGCAAATCTTAATAATGAATAGCCAGATACTTGTATGAAGTTTACCTGAGGAAGACGGATATAAGCCATTGACCACATGAAATGAGATCCCTCTAAAAACGGAGACTTGAACTCTGGTATGCCGTGGCCCTGTGACAAATGAGACTTCCACGCTGAGTATGTTAGCCTATAACAATCTGTTGGAAATCGCTTCCTGTTATATCTAAATCCCTTTCATTCCTATCCCGGTTGCATATTATATCATAAGTGTCCACAGGGTTACTCAATCCAAAGTAAACTGTCTCCGTCAAAATCCGGGTTCGAGGCAGGATTGAGGCTAACCAATTTTCGTTTTCTTTATTGTTAAATTTGGAGTGATTTTAAAGCAAAAAAAATACAATTTGGAATAGCCAACAAGAAACGTAACAGAACAACATCCACGGTATTTAAATGTCACACTGCTATCAGGTAGGCAACGTTAAGGCATCCACTTGACGTCTGAATTAAAATGACAACAAACATGCCGTGTAATCTCTTTATGACGTATTTTTACTGCGCGATAACATTAGTAGTGTAAGGCTCTATAGTAGATTTAAGAATCCACATCTAATATGATTTACAAATTATCCAAAATTAACGAAAATAGCTAAATATCTCTTACAGCCCAAATCCATCTGTTGGGGAGTGAATTTTCGCCTTTGTGACCTGGCCAAATACTAACCTATATCTAATTACCAAATCTAATAAAGCGAAAAACAATTAAATATCCAGTTATGTGCAAATTGGACTACAATCGGGTGTCAAAAACCCTAGAGGTGGTTTCACTGGACAACGGAACCTTTAATTTATCACCAACCCCTGCCGGGAGAGGGACTCCGACATCGGAACTATCTTCTGAAGAAAGTCACCAGCAACAAAACCAACGACATGGTTATTCGTGGTGATTACCTTGCTTTATTATACGAAGCTATTTTAGAAACATGGTTGGAATGGTTCGGTTCGACCTTTGTCCATACTGAAAATGCCAGTATCGAAAACTTACCATAAACCTGTCCCAAAGTCACTCATCTGTTACGCACAAACAGTGTTTAGCTCTAAGTCTAAATCCGATCTTATATCTTAACTCTAGCTTAGGGACAAGAAAACTATAGTATAACATTAACTTGTGCATTCAAAGTCTCTCTAGCGTGATATAGTGCCAAAACACATAATTTATAGATTCATCTAATGTTCCTAGATAAGGAGAAGACAAGATATACTGACGATAAGCCGGCTCTGAACACAGACCAGCGAAGGTTAAATATCGTCTCAGCATAAACGCGTTTACTTCTCCGTGCCCAGTAAAGCATACACAGAGAATCGCTGACAAATAAGATAATGTATTCATAAAGCAGCTAGCCTAAAGCATATATCTTCAAATTCACCTTTCCGATATATTAAAGAAGTAAACTTTTAGTTTGCGTGAAGATAGAATGGTCTGATTATGAAAGTAGCCTCTCTTCTCTGTAATTGTCACTTAGCGCAGATTGCTAGAGGCTGATTACAGGTAAACATCGACCGGCTTCATTGACTCACGCAATATATAAGTGGCTGATTAATGTTTCCTACGTGAGATAAAGCAGTAAACTTATTCCAGGCTAATGAGTCCCAATGCGATTTACTTCAGTCACACGCCTTCTCATTAAAACGCTCATACATTTCTGTTCTCTGAATACAGTCTAATTATGCGCTGTTTAACAGCCGGCAATACCATGTGACACCTAATGTATTTATCGTGGGTCGACGGTTTCTTTACAAACCTTGAGCTATTCATTCGCGTATGCATATTTCAATAATTAACTGCAAATTAAAATCACTTTATTCATTTAGTTAATCACTTTAAAAAGACAGAGATATAAGTGTCAGAGTCTTTTAAAATATATATATCAAATATGTAAACCAACCAAATACCTGACGGAATTAATATGTTTTCAATTGTGAACAGTTTTTTTCTTACCAATTTATAAATAATACCATAGTGTATAAGTACAATTAACAGAACGGTTCTCCGTTGTGTAAATACATCTTGTATTCACAATTATCAAACTAAGAAGATCAGATAAATAATAAATATCCATCATTTCTGTTTAAAATAGTTATTTTTGTTTCGGTCCATGTTATTGCTGGTTTAAGCTGCAGTAGAACAATCTTGTTGATAAGTTAAGAAAATAAAGGTGTGTGATAAGCTTGAGTTTCATTTGAAAGCTGGAAAATTCTTTAAACTATAAAGCAAACAGTCTACCAGTAAGGTGATCCTTCCGACGAACCTGAGTAACAGCTGTACTATACGACGTGACAGATTACTGGTAAAGCAATCAGGACATTGTTGGTACCATACGACGTGACAGTTTGCTGGTAAAGCAACCTGGATATTCGTGATACCACACGACGTGACAGTTTGCTGATAAAGCAACCAGGACATCGTTGGTACCATACGACGTAACAGTTTGCTGGTAAAGCAACCTGGATATTCGTGATACCATACGACGTGACAGTTTGCTGATAAAGCAACCAGGACATTCGTGGTACCATACGACGTAACAGTTTGCTAGTAAAGCAACCAGGACATTCGTGGTACTATACGACGTAACAGTTTGCTAGTAAAGCAACCTGGACATTCGTGGTACCATACGACGTAACAGTTTGCTAGTAAAGCAACCTGGACATTCGTGGTGCCATACGACGTGACAGTTTGCTGATAAAGCAACCAGGACATTCGTGGTACCATACGACGTATTAAACAGTTTGCTAGTAAGGTAACCGTGGCATTGTTCAATCCAAACGTTTTACTTTAACTGGTGAGGTAGACGTGGCATTGTTCAATCCAAACGTTTTACTTTAACTGGTGAGGTAACCGTGGTATTGTTCATTCCAAACGTTTTACTTTAACTGGTGAGGTAACCGTGGCATTGTTCATTCCAAACGTTTTACTTTAACTGGTAACAGTGGCATTGTTCATTCCAAACGTTTTACTTTAACTGGTGAGGTAGCCGTGGCATTGTTCAATCCAAACGATTTACTTTAACTGGTGAGGTAACCGTGGCATTGTTCATTCCAAACGATTTACTTTAACTGGTGAGGTAACCGTGGCATTGTTCATTCCAAACGATTTACTTCAACTGGTGAGGTAACCGTGGCATTGTTCATTTCAAACGTTTTACATTAACTGGTGAGGTAACCGTGGTATTGTTCTTTCCAAACGTTTTAATTTAACTGGTGAGGTAACCGTGGTATTGTTTTTTCTAAACGTTTTACTTTAACTGGTGAGGTAACCGTGGTATTGTTCATTCCAAACGATTTAATTTAACTGGTGAGGTAACCGTGGCATTGTTCAATTCAAAGGTTTTACTTTAACTGGTGAGGTAAACGTGGCATTGTTCATTTCAAAGGTTTTACTTTAATTGGTGGGGTAACCGTGGCATTGTTCATTTCAAACGTTTTATTTTAACTGGTGAGGTAACCGTGGCATTGTTCTTCCAAAAGTTTTACTTTAACTGATAAGGTAAACGTGGCATTGTTCATTTCAAACGTTTTATTTTAACTGGTGAGGTAACCGTGGCATTGTTCCTTCCAAACGTTTTTCTTTAACTTGTAAAGTAACAGTGGCATTGTTCATTCCAAACGTTTTACTTTAACTGATAAGGTAAACGTGGCATTGTTCATTTCAAACGTTTTATTTTAAGTGGTGAGGTAACAGTGGCATTGTTCATTCCAAACATTTACTTTAACTGGTGAGTTAATCGTGGTATTGTTCATTTCAAATGTTTTACTTTAACTGGTGAGGTAACCGTGGCATTGTTCATTCCAAACGTTTTACTTTAACTGGTGAGGTAACCGTGGCATTGTTCATTCCAAACGTTTTACTTTAACT